>CAUYSK010021228.1:0-96462 GCA_963575035.1 Avahi laniger
GAGTAGCTGGGACTACAGGCATGCGCCACCATGCCCGGCTAATTTTTTCTATATATTTTTAGTTGTCCGATTAATTTCTTTCTATTTTTAGTAGAGACGGGATCTCGCTCTTGCTCAGGCTGGTCTCGAACTCCTGAGCTCAAACGATCCACCCGCCTCGGCCTCCCAGAGTGCTAGGATTACAGGCGTGAGCCACTGCGCCCGGCCTGTCATAACTTTTAAATATCTTTCTCAAGGACCAAAGTATTAATCCCTATCATTTCCATGTGAATGCTTCAGAGAATAATAGTTTCACCAGAGACAGCCCGGTTTCCAGAGGTGGAGGCAGTGTATTCTTTGGACCAGAATGTACTTGGCGATAGAAACACTCTAGGCCTTTCTATAGAGCAGCAGAAGAAATATGGAGATCCCAGGTGGGTTAAGAATTTAGTGCCTTTTAAATTGACTAAGTTCTGGTGGGGATGACACTGGGGAAGGGTGTTGATTTTTTTCACTGGAGGACATGGTCTGCTTCACTGAAGTGAGATCGATTTCCATTTTTACCAGTGATATGTGGGGTCTTGTGTTGGACTTAGCAGACGCCATATTTCTACTTTATTCTTGAAAGTACCCTCAGAAATTGGCTGTTAGGCAGCTGTCTGACCTGCCCCTCAATCCAGGTCTGCGTCTGTGTGATTCCTTCTTTGCGCCCTCTGTGCTTCCTCAGCCTTCTTTAAATAGGTCACACTGTCTCCCACCAGAGGGCAATGGAACGTATTAATGACAGAATTCTGCAGATAAAGCCTAATCTGCAGCTGTCACCGTCACCCCTGTGTGTTTGCAGCCTCATGCCCACTGACCTGCCTTTCCGGAGGCCTCGCAGCACTAGGCCCCGCCAGGAGTTGTTCTGCCTCACTTAGACCCTTCTGGATGTTTAATCCTGTAATGCTAATGAAAGCTTTATCCAATTTATGACATCCCACTAATAAAAATGTTGGCATGCATTGGCCGTTTCGTATCCTCTTGGCTGTGATAAAATAGTCTGTGATTCTATTTGGAAACGATTTTGACTCAAGGGGTTTCTTAGCCAGAGATGAATTGTTTCTTTATATCTATCCTCGTGGTCATCTGAATTTTATAAGTTTAAGTGTTCTCCTGTCAAAGAAAATATCCCAGATATAAAGTGTGACTTCTGGCCAAGATATTCAAGGGTGACAGAGGGTAGTATCTGAGTTGGATTATTTAATTAAAAAAAATCCTATTCTCTTACTTGTATTTTTCTTTAAGCCACCTTTTGGACACATAAAACCGCCTTTTGGACACAAACATTTCAGAGGTTGGTGGCAGGCATTTGAATTATCTGTAATGGAGGAACAGTGAACAATCAGCTGGTAAATACTATTTTTAAGAAATTCTAATATGAGAAGACAACAAAAAACTGTTTCAGGCTCTGCCTTCTGAAACACAGCAAGAGAAAACAGATTAGGATTAACAAATAGAGCCAGATTCACTTATGACATGCAGATAGAAATGGCCAGGTTTAGCACCAGGCACAGGCATAAAGTGATCAACTGCCTTGGTTTGCCCAGGACTGACCAGGTTTTAACACTGAAAGTCCCATATTCCAGGTAACCCCTCAGTCCCAGGCAAACTAGAACATTTGGTCACCCTAATGTGGGCCGAGTCACAGATCTCAGGCCATGACCAAAATGAATAGATTGTCCAGGTATTTTTATGGTTCATGTATATTATTTGTCTCAATTTCTTTGTGTCTTAGTAAAAGAAGGGTTAAAATTCTCAACTTTCCACTCAGAATTGTTATAAGAAACTGCCTGAATTAATTGCTATGCAATTTGCAAATGTGAGATGCTATAAAATTATAAATAATGGCTTGGAAGTGATTTTAATGTAGCTGGTAGACCTAACCTGGCTGACGCCAAGGTCTTGCTGTGTAACTATTAGAGCTTTCCCTGTGAAGAAAATCAAGCCCATTGTGAGCAATTTTACATTTCTTTCATTCCTGCTAATGCTAGGCCACCTCTCAGGACAGTACAGGGCAACCTTGGCTCCAATTTTGTTTAACCCAGCTGGATGTAGCGAAATTATGGGCTTCTTTTTAGGTGGAGCATATTTTTGTGGGCTGTGGGAGACCTGTAATTCTTTTTTTTTCTTCTTCTTCTTCTCATGCAAACCATTTATAGCTTTGGGTGATGTAAAATCCACAGGGTGCCTACAGCAGTGTCATGCAACCAAAGGGCTTCCCGCAAGATCCATCTGGGACACAGCGGAGCCAGGGCCTTGCCCAAGTCTCTGTCTGCCCACTCTCAACTCCTCCTGCCCCGCCCCTGAGCAGGGCGGCAGCCTAGCGAGCCTCTTAGTTCTTTCACTGCTTGTGGTTCAGAGGCTTCAATTACCAGCCAGGTTTTCTTTTCATCGAGAGAGCCATTGTTTGATGCCGTGCATTCATCCATCCAGAAGCACCTCCAATCCGTCTGACTTGCCGGCTTCAGAACCATGGCAACAGCATAGCGTTGTGCAAGAGTCCTGGATTAGGAGGCAAAATCTCATTTTCGGGCCCAGCTGTCATGGCCTTGCTGAGATAGCTCAGGCAAATTGCCCAACCTCACAGGACTTCTGTTTCCTCATCTGTTAAATGAGATAGTTGGATTAAATTAGCTCTAAAGCACCTTTAACCTCTAAAATTATATAATTTAATGCAAGAGTGCTAACTGGTGGGGAAAATAGGAAAGGGAGGGAAGAGATAAAGAGATACAAAGGAAAGTGTAAGCAATAAAGTAGAGGCCAGGTCCCTAAAGAGAAATGACAGTCAGGGCAAGATCTTGAAAGGGCTGGCCAACTACCAGTTAGAACAGAAATATGTGATATTCAATTCTAAGGAGCTTGCTGGACTATGGTATGATTTTACTCCTCTCTTCCCATCACCCTAAACTTTCAGTAAACATGCTACCCAACAGCCTTCCATTGGGGGTAATGTGGAGGAAAGATTATCACGGAGTCAAAAAAGATAACATTAAAAAGTTCATTCTAAGAAAACAACTCAGAAATTCATTACATTGAAATCCATTTACAAGGAGGTTGTTTTCTCAAAACACAAAACAAAACAACTGCACTTCCATAGATCTCAGTAGGAGACCCTGAATTTAGCAAACAGTCTCATCAACGCAGGCTCTTAGAAATTACTGCACATGGTGTAGTCACAGAAAGAGAAGCAAGGAAGCAGAAATCCTCACTGTGGCTTGCCTGGCCTTTATTGTGGACTCTACAGCCCTGAGTTCTTTGTTCTTTATTTGAGGGATCCAGGAATTCTACTTTTCTGGGATCAGATAATTCCTATGATTATAAGGATTTTATTAATTAAAGCAGGCTCCAGAGAAAGATTATTTGTGCCCAGAACACTTTAGTTCTTGCTATTATTGATGAGCCTCAATTATTACTATTTCCTTGACCCTGATTAACTTCTTGGGAATAGTCTACAAAGGAAAATTACAATATATAGTCTACTCTAGATTCTTTCATCCCATGGTACCCGCAATCCCAAGGGGATGCACAATAGTAATACAGATTTGAAGGCTACTTTTGCCATTTTAAAATTCGTGTTGACAATTAAGAATTTCCTTGAGTCTACTCCATCCCTGAACCTTCGAAAGTACCTCCATGTACCTACCACGGAGCTTCTGTATTATCAACTCATTTGATATCCAACTATATTTGATGCCCAGAACAGATCATTTTAAACACTCCCCTCCTCCATGCAATGAAATTATTTTCAGTAATTCTTATGAAATGAAACATATAATAATAATGGTCAGAATAGAAATGCAGAAGGTGAAAAAAAATTTTTATTGAATTTGTATATGTAGTCATGCCAGTAATAAATAAATAAATATTATAGTAATAAAAAGGAAAAGGGCACAATATTTATATAATAGTGTTTATATCTACCTACAGTTTGAACTTTGATCATGTGGTTACAGTCTGATATAATAATATTTTATGTTACATAATTATCTAATAATGAATGAGTGAATATTAATAAAACTGAAATGTTTGCCAAAAGTTCAACTGTTTGATTAAGGCAACTACTTAATCCTAACACAAATATAATATTTTATTTTCTTGATTTATTCTTCGGTTTTGAAATAATTAACAATCAAGAAAGGAAAATAAATTTCAATTTTAAAGATATTCAAAATCAGTAAAATGTTTCATGTATGAACTAAAATTTGTACTTATCAACAATAAAATTACGCCTTGCAGTTCATTCTCTGTTTCACTGTTTTTCAATTTTAGGCATGAATAAACACTCGAAAATGTCACATAGAATGACAGAACTGATGTAACTCAAGTTCTCTTTCTTTGATTTTTACAATGGCTGTACCATCCTAGTTAATTTCAAAAACTATTTTTTAAAGAGAGGAAAATGTAGTTCCTCAGGATTAAAGATGTGAACTGCAGCTTGGATGATTCCAAACTAGTATAGACTTTTATTAATGTTTGAAAATCCCCTGTGATGTACTCTTTTATTGTCTCCACCTAGGGGAAACAGCTCCCACCACCCTTGCCCTTGGTACAGTGCTGCTCCATGTATTCACACACAGCCTGAGCACTGTGTTATATATAATAGTTGCCCATGTCTGTTCAGTAGTGGCTTGGGGACCATGTCTTTTCCATTACTCTGGCTCTACCCAGGCCTTTGTCTTATGGTTCTTCTGTGTCTAGCATCCCTGACTTTGTTCCTATTAACTTGAGATTGGACCAGAAAATTCAATTTTGACAATTCTTCAAGGTGCATGATTTTTTAGCCAAACAGAAAGGACTTCTCTTTAATAAAGCTATTTTTTCCTTCTGCCTTTAGATGGGCCAGCTAAAAAAGAAGTTTGTTTCTTTTAAGACATAATTGAAAGCTTCAAGAAGCAGCCCACATATCCAAAATCCTACCGATATCTTTTTACAAAGTGTTCTAAATCTCTAGCCTTAGTAGGCAGACATTGTCATTCTCGTGAGACAATGGGAAACAATTTAACCGGTTGCTTTGCTACATTCTAAAAAGGTTGCCATCTTCCCCCTAGAAAAAGAGGAAGGCACAAGAAAACTCAATTCAGCCAATTCCACATTTTAGGGTCTGTTACTTTAAATAGCCCATGAGTATTTATTAGGACATCAATGGAAAAGAGATTAACTCAGAGGAATTTGATAATAGCAGAGACATGGAGAAAACCAGTTGAGAGCCATGGGGTGGACAAGGAGAGGTAGGCAAGACTAGACCACGACAGGTCAGAAAGGCTAATAATTTAGCCCTTCTTCAGATCAATACTCTTTAGATATTTGTTCAATATTTAGTTAGTGGGAGAGGAATATTTTAAAATTTCCATTTCAGATTACCATCTAGTTTGATGAAAGTACTACTAAAGTACATTTTAGCCAGCTATGCAAAAAGTCTCTTGTGGAGACCTGCATTAACTGCTACCATACAGCCAACGTGTTCTATTGATGTTTTACTGCTGCTTATTAATTGATGCCTTGGGTTTCTACCCAGCTGGTATACTCCTTAATCCAGATTTTGATCAGGATAAAGGAAAAAATAATTAGGAGCTCAGGGTAAGAGAGTATGATAGAGCCTGGTGGACTATGAGCTATTGCCTTGTTTTTTGTTTCTATTCTTTTTCATTTTCTTTTGTTGTTTTAATTGTTATGCTCTACTTCTCTACTTTTTTTGTGTGTGACTATACTCATTATGAACCAAAGCAGCCAGTTACATGACCACCGTTTAGTAGACTGAAAAACTCTGCAACCTTATGTTAGTTTTTTAAATAATTCCTTTTCAAGGTCTTTTAGCACTGCAACAAAAAGATACTGTACATCTTCCTACAAGCCTTCCACAAAGGACCTACATTCGTTTACTAGACTGCTTGTACATAAGAAAAAGGAAAAAAAAATCCCATACTTTAATAGAATTATGAGACACTAGCCCTGTAGTAGGTTGAATAATGTCCCCCTAAATTCGTGTTCACTTGGAACCTCAGAATGTGACCTACTTGAAAAAGGGGTCTTTGCAGATGTAATTATAAGATAAGGATTAAGATGAGATCACACTGGATTAGAGCGAAGACCCAAATCCAATAGGAATGTCTTTATAAGAGACAGAAACTGAAGGAATAAAGCCATATGAAGGAGGCAGAGTTTAGAGTTATACAGCCATAAGCCAAGGAATGCCAGGAGCTGCCAAGAGCTGCCAGGAGCCAACAGAAGCTGGAAGGATCCTCCCCTACAGCCTTTAGAGGGAGAGTAGCTCTGCCAACACCTTAATTTTGGACTTCTGGCCTCCAGAACTATGAGAGAATGCATTTATGTTGTTTAAAGCCACCAAGTTTGTGGTAATTTGTTATGGCAGCCCTAGGAAATTAATATAGGCTCTAACTTGATGTTCATCTCTGAGAACCCAAAAACCCACCAGGGGGACCTATGGAGGTCAGGTAATAAATGACATTTTGGTCCAAGTCTTCCATCCCACCATGAGCCCAACAGGTCCATGGACCCACTGTATGGGTATTTCCCAAGTTCCAGAATGTACAATTGGAAAAGACATGCCAGGCAACGGACACAATATCCACATTGGTTTCCTGGCCCATGGAGTTGCGGCTGCTATGATAGAAACAGCTAAGTAGAGCATCTTGGAGCGTCCTCTCCTGATAGGAATAGTAAACCCAAACCAAAACTGTATCCTCGGGGGAATTGCCAGCTTTAGTAACACCCTCGAAGACTGGAAAGATCTCAAGGCAGGAATTACTATCATGTCCCCATTTAATTCACCTGTTTGGACTGTACAGAAGGTAAGTCAATTTTGAAGAATGACTATAGATTATCATAAATTACTCCAGTGTTTGTTTGCAGCTGTTTTTCCCAATTTGGTGTATATATTGGAGCAAATCCTCTCAGGCCCTTGCTCCCGATACACAGATATTGATCTGGTGAGTGCTTTTTTCCTCTAAATCAATTTACGAGACCCACCAGCAGCAGTTTGCTTTCAATTGGCAAGCGTTTGCTTCGGCGTTATATCAACTCTTTTGCTTTTTGCAATAACCTAGGCTGAAGATATCTTAGTCATCTCACCATTCTATATAACATTAGGATGTGTTGTTAATTTCTGACATGATAATTGGACCTGAGGAGCAGAAGGTAGAAAGTACCACAGATGCCTTAGCTAAACACATGCATGCTATAGAGTAGGAATCAACCTCATGAAAATGCAGGGGCTTTTTTGGATTTTCGAGGCAATATGTGCCTAATTTTGGTATGCAACTGCAAGGCACTTACTGAATAACCCAAAGGCTGCTAATTTTCAATGGAGCTGTCTTAGTCTGCTTTGTGCTGCTATAAGGAAATACCTGAGACTGGGTAATTTATAAAGAAAAGAGGTTTATTTGGCTCATGGCTCTGTAGGCTGTACAAGAGGTGTGGCGCCAGTCTCTGCTTCTGGGCTTCAGGGAGCTTCCAATCAAAGGGAAGGTGAAGGAGGAGCAGGCATGTCACATGGCGGGAGAAGGAGCAAAAGAAAGACGGGGGCGGAGCGGGTGGTGCCCGGCTCTTTTAAACAACCAACTCTACCATGAACTAACAAAGCAAGAACTCACTCATTATCACAGGGAGGGCACCCAGCCACTCAGGAGGGATCAGCCCCCGTGACCCAAACACCTCCCACCAGGCCCCCCATTCGACACGGGGGATCCAACTTCAACATCAGATTCGAAGGGACCAAACATCCAAACCATATCAGAGACACAAAGCAAGAGAAGGTTCTATAGCAATTTCTGACCCTATGACCTGACAGATCCAGTGATACTGAAGTTTCCATGGCAAATATGCTTGCTTCTGGCAAGTTCTAACAGGGGGATCACAATACAGGATTTGAGGGCAAAGTTGTGGTCTCTTCTTCAGATAACAATTCTCTTTCTACAAAACAGTTCCTTGCTTGCTATTGGGTCCTGGGAGAGACAGCAAGTGACAATGCTAACTGAACTGCCCATCACGAACTCGGTGGTATCTGGTCGAGTTCTAAGTTGGGAGTAGGCTCAGCAGCAGTTCATCATCATGTGAAAATAATACGTAATAGACAGGACTCGAGAAGATCCTAAAGACACAAGTAAGTTGCATGGGCAGTGCCTCAGGCTCATACAGCCCCTGGTCCTGTGGCATTGTCTCCTTTCCTCAGTGCAGACCTTTTGGAAAAATGGGGATGTTCCTTAAGATCAGCCACCTGAGTGAGAAAAACTCAGATTTAGTTTGCAAATGGTTCTGCAGAGTATGCCTGCTCTGACCGGAAGCAGACTGCTGTCGCATGACAACCCAAATCAGGTACGTACAAGACAGGTGTAAAGGGAAATCCTTCCACTGGGCAAAATTGAGAGAAGTACGTTTGGTTATCCACCCTGCCAGGACTAAACACAGGCACTAATTCATAGACAATGGATAGATGGTCAAAGAATCAGAAAGAACAGTATGGAAAGATTGGTGATAGGAGGACTGGAAACTGGTGTGAGGATAGGCATCTTGAAGAAGGCACAGAGTATGAGGATATTTGTTTGCCTTGTGTGTGCTCACTGCGGAGAAGGCTATCAGAAATCAAAGTGATAGCTTGGTGCATCGTGTGGCTCTCAGACACCCCAGTGCTTACTCAATGAGTTCCTGCCCAGAGTAGTCGTGGCAACAGACAGAGAAGCTACTCATGGGCTCAACTATGTGGACTTTTTCTCATAAGGGTTGATATGGCTACTGCCACTGCTGAGTGCCTCACTTGCAACACGCAGGGACCAATGCAGGGTTCATGGGGGGATCCATCAGCCACCTGGTGGTGGGTTTATTACATTCAACCCTTTCTATCATGGAGGAGGCAGACCCAGAGTAGAGAAAATTAATGAAACCAAAGTAAACGAAATTACTGCATTTTGTGTCCCACACCAAAAAGAAGAAACATAGCTCCTGGTTTTAAGGGGTGGCCTTGAGAGACATTTGAAAGTGAAAATCTTCCCAATGATTGGGATCCAGTTTGTGTGGAAGCAGAAATGGTTCAAAGTAAGAATATATACAGATTCCCAGGCAGTGGCCATCTGGTCAGAGGCTGAGAAGAAAAAGGACTGAATGATCAGAGACAAAGAGGTCCCAGGTAAAGGCTTATGGATGGATGTGGGTGTGGATACAAAGTTCAACCATGCTCAAAAATCAGGCCAGACATGGTGGCTAACGCCTGTAATCCCAGCACTTTGGGAGGCTGAGCAGGAGGATCACTTGAGGCCAGGAGTTCAAGACCAGCCTTGGGGGCAACATAGTGAGACCTCTATCTCTACAAAAAATTTTAAAAATTAGCTGGGCATGGTAGCATGTACCTGTAATCTGAGCTACTCAGGAGGTGGGCAGGTCACTTGAGCCCAGGAGTTTGAGATTACAGTGAGCCTATGATAGTGTCATTGTGTTCCAACCTGGGTGACAGAGTGAGATCTTGTCTCTAAAAAAATGTTTTTTTTTAATATCACACATCCATTTTCACCATACTTTGTTGTTCACTCCTTCGCATATTCAAATAAAAGAGATATGAATCGAACCTCTCAATAGGTGAAATGTTAAAGTATGTAGTGTCATGTGTTTTTTGTTTTTGAGACAGAGTCTCACTGTGTTGCCTGGGCTAGAGTGCCGTGGCATCATCCTAGCTCACAGCAACCTCAAACTCCTGGGCTCAAGTGATCCTCCTGCCTCAGCCTCCTGAGTAGCTGGGACTACAGGCATGCGCCACCATGCCCGGCTAATTTTTTCTATATATTTTTAGTTGTCCAATTAATTTCTTTCTATTTTTAGTAGAGACTGGGTCTCGCTCTTGCTCAGGCTGGTTTCGAACTCCTGAGCTCAAACAATCCACCCGCCTCGGCCTCCCAGAGTGCTAGGATTACAGGCGTGAGCCACCACACCCAGCCTAGTGTCATGTTTTTAAACTGCCACATAGACATTATGCTTAACATGGATGCTTGGTGGTCAATGTCAGTATTTTTCCTGGAAATGACATGCGGAGGAGATTCCATTCTGTCTCCAAGTGAGCAAATGGGACCTGAATGAAAGCATGCCATTCTCCAATGAGAAAAATTTGTGATGGTCCAAGCCCAAGTCATAATAAGGTCTTTCCCAACTACCATTTTAACCAAGACTAAATATTAAATGAATATGTAAGATTATAGAAAGCATACTGCTCTCTAGTTCTATGGGTTATTATTAAAGATTTAAATTTCATAAATGGAATCAACAACGAGCTGAAAGCATTACTGCCTCTAAAAATATTTTAGTGCTCTCATTTTGATAATTTCTTAGATATTTTTAAGGTCAACATTAGATCATCTTAAATTTGACGTTTATGATAAAAAAAATTCTCAAAGTGTGCTTCTTAATTTAACCATGTCTTTATTTGTGATGTTGAGGTGATAATATAAGACTTACCTCTACTACTTCCTTCTACGTGTAAATGGGAACTTACAAGAAGATGTTCTGGTCACTCCTGTTGCTGTAAGGAACCCTGTGTCTAGCCTCATCTACAAAGATAAGACTGAGAATGAAAGGGTGTGGAAGGTGAGAGGAAGAAGACTCAGTTGCTAGGTTGCCCTGAAAAGGATTCTACCAAAGCAATCTGTAAATGTGTTCAACTAAACAAAAGAGACTAAAAGAATGGCTGAGACTATGGCCATCTCGGAAAAGCTAAATAATAGTAATAATAGCTAACGTTTATTGAGCACTTACTATGTGCCAGGCACTTTGCTAAGCACTTCCCATGCTTTATTTCCTTTAGCCTTCATAGTAACTACATCAGAAGGGACATTATTGCTGTTATTACAGATCAGAAAAGTGAGGTTTAGAGAGGGTAAGTTGCCAAGAATTAGTAAGTGGCAGAATTGGAACGACAGTACTGTTTTATCTCCCCTAGAGGTAAGTTGAAAGAGCAAAACAAAATAACACTGTAAGGGCAGCCAGGCTAGAGGTAAAAGGGCTCAAGAGAATGGGATGAGGTAGAAAGAAAAAGTAGGTGAGATCCGATGGTTCAGGAAACCAAGCCCACGAACTCTGGACATATAAAAGCCATGTGTCTGTTCCAGGGCTGGGGTAGTTCCACAGGGCTGGGAGGCATTGGGCCAGGCAGGAGATAGACTCTACAGAGATTTGAGGTCATAGAGCCAATATCGTACAAAACCTAGAGTACACGCGGGCCAGTGTGGCATTACCCTATTGCTTAGATGTTCCTCCCAGGGTGTCTCAATTAAAAAAAAAAAAAAAAACAACGCTAGAAGTTATGTTTAAAGATACTCGTATTTGGCTTTCTGGCTATCCCTCAGAGTCACAAAGAAGTAAAGATATGTTTCTTCTCTGATCCTACAACTGCTGAAATGGTTTTATTTTATAGTTCTACATGGTTAGCATACATCAGAAATGACTTTGTATTGATATAACCTGTGCCTTTACTGCCTAAGTTAACAGAAAGAACATTGAGCCAACTAAATGTCCAGTTGTATTTGCTTATTTTATAAGATGTCGTTAAGTTTGCCCTCCAACAAGTGAGGTCAGTGTCTACCTTATGCAGTAGTCAGAACTCCTTCTAAAAAGTGTATAAAGTAAAGTTTTTGGTAAATTAAATTATCTTTTAAATATCTGCTGATCCGATTCATTCCAGGACTATCAAAGAACATTATGCTTGATTTTTTTTTAAGGTTTTATACAGTACATCATCTTAGGGTAGGGAAAATCTGCATTGGCCTTTCTATTTTCAGTTCCATAGCGAGGCTTGAGTCACTGTGTTCCAGCCTCAGTGAATTAGTGATAAGACACAAGGGCACAAAAAGGTTATCAGGAACCAGGGTTATCTGGTATATTTGCTCTGCTCTGCCCTGGCATCTCTCTGTGTGCTCCTGCCTGAGCATTCGCCTCTTTCCCATCTGTCTTTTTTCCTTTTCCAGCATGTGTTGGAAGGGGAATTCAGAAGGCATTTGGCTGAGGGGTACTTGGAAAGGGCAAACCCAAATCACAGTGGTGACCAGGTGTTTAGTGGCAGCCCCAGCTGCAGATATGGCGAGAAATGGCCAAGGAGGGGACTCTCCATGACCACAGAAGATGCAATGTGCACTAGGGACCTGGCGTTCACTGTCAGGACCATCCAGCCAGGGTGACAGGTGGTGCTGCAGGAAGTAGGTGGAGTACACAGAAGGGATTTTGGGAACAGGAGATCCATGGAGATCCAGACATGCAGACAGCTCTCAGCGCCGGGTTGTCTGGCAGCTTGGAGTAGGCGCTTTGCCTGGAGTGGTCGGGTACTCAGCCTGGCTGAGGCTTGTCTGGGACTTGCCCTGTCCTTGTCCCTCCTGATCTGAGAGAAGCTGTAGGTGTCCCAATGGCTCAGTGGGAAGACAAAATCCCAAGTTGATCTAACAAGTCAAACATCAGCAAGCGGGTATAGTCATAATGGTTAAAATTTTTTTAAATTCGGGCTCGTTTTCCCCCTCTGGCCTTCCTAGACTGTCCAGGCGTCAGCAGGATGACAAGCCGTCAATTTTACGTATGGCAGAAGGCTGTTTGGGCAGTCTAAAGATCTGCAGGTCTGGAGACTGGCCTGCAAGGACTCATTGGAGTTCTCATATTCTTTTCAGGAGGAAGCCATAGGAGGCTGATGCACAGACCAGGGAAGCAACTCAGGCAGCTTTGGGGAGTAGAGAAAGTGGAGAAAAGACTGAACTGGCCACTATTCTGGATGAGAAAGACTATGACTATATATGGTATTCGAAGGCTGGTGAGCTCTGGGACACTTGAACGATATGGCTGTGCTGTGAGTGATGTTCCCCAGACGGAATGTCGATCCCAGTTAGGTAACAGATAGGGAACCAGGGTATTGAGGGTCTCAGGTGTAACGTCCTGAGGGGTTCTTTGGGACCAAAGATCATAAGGGGTGTATCTCTTATGCATCTTAGAGCTTTAGGAATGCCGTAACTTGGGGATCTATGAATCCCTAGGTCAAGAAGAAGGACAGGTGGGAGAAGGGGCAAGTTTGATAAACCAGAGAAGAAAGTCTGGTGATCAAAACCAGGAGACAAACCTGAGGGTTCGACATCAGGTGCTGAGTGTTACGCTGAGGTACTCCGGGGTACGTGCTGTTCAGTAATGGATGGGTGTGTACACAGGGAGGCAGGCTGCAGAAATATCCGAATCAGGGCCATGGCTCTGGGATGATTTTTTTCTGAGCTGCTGTAGGTGTGGTATATGGGCAGGCCACTGTCGTTAGAGGGACAGAGAGAGAATGGAACAAACAGCCGGGTCGGTTAAGTGCTGGGTGTGTTCATCCGGTTAAAGACTAATTTCCTAGTTCCAAATATGGAATCGAGAGCATGTTCTTTTTCCTCTAGCCAAGTGGTCCTTTACAGGCAGAGCAAAGACTCTAGTGATAGGTGAATACAAAAGGAGCTTCAGTGCCGCCTCCCTTAGTCTCCAGATCTGGTGGGCAAGTTGAAGGAGTTTCCCAGCCCAAGAGAGAGTAAAGGTTTACTCCCAGCGGGGTGCAGGGAAAAGAGGGGATTTGCTACCTCAGGCCCCCACAGGCCTTTGGACAGCGTGGGTCTGGTCAGAAAAGGGCAACAGTTGAGTCAGCAAGTTACGATGGGTTTAACAGTAACAGCCTGGATGGAGTTCACGTTCTGTTAGCTCAGGCTTCCAGAAAGAAAACCAGAGATGGCCTCTTTCATAGAACTAAGCAAGTATAGTCCTTGTCTTACTGAGTACAGCCAGCTAGGTCACTAGGCATGGGATGACCATATAATTTATCATTCAAGTAGACACTTTAGAGAGTGAAAGAGGGTGTTAGTAGTTATGTTGGCAAAACAGGTGTAAACTTGGACATCTCTGGACAATCAAGACCTATAGCCACCCAACACACACTAACCCATTCCTTTCAATTTTATTATAAAAAGCTAGCTACACTCTTAAATTCAGGCATAACATTTGAGTCTAAAGTAGGATTGTCAGATAAAATATAAGATGTCCTGTTAAATTTGAATCTCTGATTAATACTTTTTTAGCGTAAGTATCTCCTAAATATTTCGTAAGACATACTAAAAAATTATTGTTGTTTATTTGAAATTAAAATGTAACTGGGCATCCTGTACTTTTATTTGCTACCGGCAACCCTAGTCTAAAGTTAAACCACTGTATTATATCCTTATTTCATCATCCTGTTCATGATGTAAGGCTTTTAGGCTTCAACTGATTTAGGGCATGGTTTGGTTGCCAAAAGGAGATGGAAGCATCTGTCCCAATTGGCCCAGTTACCTGAGCTACAGAAATCAGCTTCCTTAAATTTCTGTGTGCTAGGAATAGGCTGGGACTCGGTCCCAGTGCCAAGGGTGTGCTGCGCCGGCAGGTGAGAGTAAGTGGGACAAGGAGCTCTCCCCACTAGACATCCACCTCTGCTTGATCTAGCCCAGTGGTTCGCACCCTGGCTGCACATTGGAATCACCTGGGGAGCTTTTAAACTCACTGATGCTTGGGCCCCCCCTCCAGACCAATTAAAACAGGATCTCTAGGGGTGAGCTCTGGCATCCATGGGTTTCAAAAGCTTCCCAGGTGGTTTTAAGGTTCTGATGAGAACCATTGTCCTATGCCCTCACTCTGATCCCAGTGGCCTCAGTTCTGCTTGTTTGATTCCTCTGCTTCAAATACCCTCCCTGTAGTATCGGACATTTTGGAGTCCAGAAAATACGACTGCAGCACATGCTCCATGTCAGAGTGGTGGCGTGGCTGGGATTTGCCTGGAAGAGTTCCTTGTCCTTACAGGACCTTGTCTCATGGCGACTCCTGGCTCTCTGCGAACCTCCCTCCTCTCTCCTGCTCCAGCCTCTCTTCAGCTTTGGCTTTCCCTGTCTCCTGCGCCTCTGCTAAAAACACGTCAATTCCCAGTTTGCAGCTGGTCTCCTCTCAGGCCCGTCCAGTGGCTGGCCTCTTGACTTGCTCTGAGGACCCCTCCAGAGAGCTGTCTCTGCAGGTGATACTGATGGCGCTGCTGCTGTCTAGGGCCCACCTCTTCCTGGCTTCTGCCCCAGGGGGACCAAGCCCCAGACATTTAGCCATAGGGAAAATCTAGATTTTGCATTTCCAGAGCAGGGATTGATTAGTGGATCCTTCAAGGCTGCTGTATCAAATGTCATATTCTTTCCAAGAAGCAGGAGAGGATACCGCGGACAGGCAGCAGAAAGGGGTGAGCCGTGGTTTGCTTTCCAAATGGCAATAAGAAGGGCCTGGCAGTGGCACCCTGTCCACACATCACTGAAAACGGACTCTCCTGCCCCATTTGGAATTCGTTCCAGTGAAATTGGATGAGCTCTGGACAATGACCAGTGTAGACCCCTTAGCAGGATACAGCAAGAGCTTTTGAGTTATTCATTCATTAAGTACGTACCATCCACCAACTACTGTGCTATGTGCAGAGTGTACACTGTTGAATAAAACAGATATGGTCTCTGGAGCCTATGCATCTTACCATCTAGTCACAAATAATTGAAAATAATAAGAATATGGAGGACAACTGGAACGGAAATACTGGAGCAGAGGGAGGGCGAGATTGAAATGCCTGAACACACAGTGCCTTTGAAATGCAGCGTTTCACCCAGCCAGCAATCAACCTCTGGACCCTTTTGAGGCACAAGGCCACACACTCAAACTCTTTAACCAAACAATAGGCTAGTGCAAATGGAGCTATTTCTTAAACCCAACTGTTCACGCAGCAGCTACAAATCTGTTCAGACAGAACCCCGCCCCCCCATCCACAACTGTCTCCAGCAGATGCTCAGCGGTATTGTCTCTCGCCACCGGCTTGCAGTCCGGACGAGAGAGCAGGTTTGAACGTCTGCGGCTCCTAGAGCTTCCCAAGCTGCGTCTTCTGTGCCCAGCGGCAGCTTCTCCTCTCCCCTGCTCTCCTCTCAGAACAATAATGATTTTTTAGAGGCCTAATAAGGAGGGTTTGCATTGAATTATTAAACAATGAGCATTGAGCGATGCGTTCTCTTTCTTTCTTTTTCAGGACCTCGAGCTTTTACCAGTCAATGTTTTCTTGCACCAAGGTAAAGATCTGTATAACATCAAAGCAGACGATGTCTTCTTATTTAGTATTTTACAAACTTTGGAAACCCCGTGCCCTTTAATAAGCTTTGAAATGTCTCTTGCCTTCCTTTCATTTTCTGAAATTCAAAATAAATTAAATATAAGGGAGCACAAAAGCAAGAGAAGAAAGCATTGCTTTGTCTTCCAGCCGGGCCCCCCCCTTGAGATTCTGGTGGGTGAGCGCAAGCACCACCCCCAACCTCCAGTTCCTGAGAATCATTGTTCCAAATGGCAATATTCACATTTACCACGTTCACTGGAGGGGAACTTTCCATTAGCAATTGCAGTAGTAAACATTTTCTGTGTGCAATAAAATCTGAGATGTGACCAATGAAAAATTGAGACGGACTTTATACAAATAAAACAAGAATTTGTGCAACCACATGAGCATTGTGCCTTTGAAATGGCCATTTGGGTGGCCTCTACATGTTTCTAGGGCTAACACCATTGTTCAAACAAAATTGTGGGGTGCTCATTCAGTGCAGCAGAGGGAAAAAAGCAGATGCTTTGGAGGCAGGTACTCTGGCTGCAAATCAAGTTTTGCCACTTTGAGCTGTGGCCACCTTGTATTAGTCATTTAACTTCTTTCTGAGCCTCAGTTTCCTCATTGGTCAAATGAGAAAAAAAGAAAAATAAGAAAAAATGAATGTAAAGTGTCCACACATCCCAGAGAGCCCAATAAATTGTTATTAAGAACATTAACTATCACTAACGACATGTCTTTTTGAATTTCATTCAAAGATCTTTGAGAAGGATTTTTTGAAAATCCCAAGTCTTTTAAAATCAAATTAAGAGAACAGAAGTGGATAATAAATGGCTGGCAACTCTAGTTTTGGTGGGGGAGAAAATTTTGTTGCTATCATCACCAGCCTAAAATTTGATGCGGTTCATTAAGTGACTCTGAAGTTAACTCCAAAAGATGTTTCCAAAATGTCCTGAATGACCACACTCTCCTTGGAACTGGGCATGGGCTCCCTGGGTGGCCACTTTGAAGTGGATTCAACTCCTGTGAATGTTTAAGTAAGTTGTTTGGTGTCAAAGAAATTCTCTTTGGTCACACCACATGCATGGACCCTGTTAAAAAAAAAAAAAGGCTTAATTATTGTAACTCTGCCTCGCCATTCCCTCTATGTCCGGGTACATATGTCTTCTTTTTTTGAACGGTGGTGTGTAGTAACCAAAGATTTTTTTTTTCTCTTTTTTCTTTTTTTCCCCTTTGATTTCCGAACCTTTGTAACTGACGCAGGAAAATTAGACCCAGTCCCTGCTACCAAAAGCTACCGAGATTATTCCACGGTTTCAGAGGCTTTCAGGTTTCCATTTTCCTCATCTCACCCCAGATGCCAGGCATACGCGATAGCAGCAAAACAAAATCTGTTGCATTTTTGGAATGTTATTAATGCTTTAGCAGCCCAGGAATTGCAACAACTAAGATAGACATCCCCATCCCCCCACTTTTTTTTTTTTTTCTCTAGAGAGCAAAGAGCAATTTCTTTATCCAGAGAGCAAGGGGAACTTTGTCCAGAAGTCACCCAAATGCATTCTGATTTCCCTCTGCTTGCCACCCAGTCCCACGACTCCCGTCTCTATTTCCCATAGGAAAACCACGTTAAGTGTTAGACAATGGTATTACACAATAGAAGTACAAATCCAGTGTTTGCGTAGGGTAATTTTAATGGCGCTGCTGAACTCCACCCTTCCTCCCACTGACAACATCAGAAAGGGAGTCAGTGAGGGACAAAATCATCTGTTACTGTCTCTGCATGGATTTTAAAATTACTCCCCCCAGGGTCTTCTAGGGGTTTTAAGCACAAAGGTGTTCATCCAACTGAAAACATTGCATGTCTACAGGCAATTTAAGATTCAGCGTGTCTGGCAATTCATGTTTTCTTAAAGAATGAGAAAATGCAGCATGAAACGTGAATATGTGTGCTGCGTAGGGGAACTTCGGAACATTTCCCTGTCATCTTGAAGCCTTTAAGTTGGAAGCTCTTGAGGATGTGTGAATATAAAAGTCATTCGCTCATTTCTGGGACTTGAGGACACGTCTCTGAGCATAACAAATGTGAGATCATCAATGAAGGTGCTTTGAGCTCAATGGAAGAGAGGTTTATCTTCGATACTGACATTTCTCCTTCTCTAATAAAATCGTACTGTGCCTCTTTTTATTAAAAGTTCTATTTGCCCTTCCCCTGGCCTAGGGCTGATGGGATTCCCCCTCTAAAGCCAGTGTGGCCGCAGCAGCAGGGCCAGCTGGGTTGGCTGCTGTAGGCGGGAGACTGACCGTAGGGGACGTGAGCAAATGAGTAAACATATTGAGGATAGGGAGAGCCAGGTCTCTCACTGTTGGAGAGATGTATATTTGAGTTACAAATACAGGAATAAGGAAGGCTAGAATAAACTCTATGGTGTTGGATTAAAATTGAAGACATAGGTGTGAACTCATGGTTTTTAATGTAAACAGATAATTAACATAGATTTATGTATATTATACATGTGTATATAGACAGAAATATATGGATGCCTAGATGTACACATATACATGTCTATCATCAATCTATATCCTCTACCTAGTCTCCTAGCTCCAGCAGCCCAGAGTCCCTGGAAGGAAAGACACTAGCAATGAGCATACCTAGAAGCGAGACCTTGGCTTCTGCATCTCATTCTCTCTTAAAATGAAATAGGGCTCCTTCCAGAAATGGCTGCTTTCAGGGTGTGGTAGGTTTAATCCTGGCCCACTCAAAGATATCCACACCTTATTCAGAAAAAAAATCTTTGCAAATGTGATTAAATTAAGGATTTTAAAATGAGGGGATTATCCTGGATTATCTGGGTGGGCCCTAAATGCCGTTAGAAGTGTCCTTATTAGAGAGAGACAGAGGGAGATTACAGACAGAAGAGGAGGAGGCAATGTGGCCACGAAGGCAGTAATTTGGCCACAGTCCAGGAGCGCCGGCATTTACTCCGAGCTGGGAGAAGCGAGGAACAGATTCTCCCCTAGACCCTCTGGAGGGAGTGTGGTCCTGCCCAGGGATACTTGGTTCCAACTCCTGGCCTCCCAAATTCATGACAGAGTAAGTTTCTGTTGTTCTAAACCACCGGATCCGTGGTATTTTGTGACAGCAGCCACAGGAAGCTAATATACAGGCCTGGGGTGAGGAATGTGCAGGATACGCCTGGAGTATCTTGGTGTTCCAGACAGTAAGGTAAGGAATGAAAAGGACACAAGGACCAGCTTGAAGGGGCTTCCACGGGCCAAAGAAGGCAATTAAGAATCAAAATAAATATCAAGAATAATATATTACAACTCACTATAGATAAAGCAGGAATCCGTGAGTCCAGAGTAACATAAACAAATGAAAGAAAAAAGAGAAAACTCTATCTCATAATATAATGCTAATACACCTAGAACTAATACACCTGGAAAGAATGATGGAATTAGAGTATCACCATTTGGCAACTATCATAATGAAAATCAATTTAGGCAAGAATCATGATTGGATGCAAAAACTAGGGAATGAAAGTTTGATGAGAAACAGGATATTTAGATCATCTCACAGCATCTTCCAATAAAATGCTTATTAACTCCTTATTAATAAGTGCAAAATGCTTACTAATTAACTTTACTGTAGGGAAGCTTGGCAGACACTAGCTTAGCTGAGTGATCAAATTTAACAGCGTCAGTAATGGGGCAGATCGACATCATGTACCCCGATATGATACACTGAGAACAAAGCATTTCTCTGTGGTTCCTGCCAAAAATGCATGACCTAAAGCTAATCATGAGGAATTATCAGACAAACCCAAATGGAGGAGTATTCTACAGAATAACTGGCTGTACTCTTTGAAAATGTCAAAAGCATGCAGGACAAGGAAAGGCTGAGGAATTGTTCCAAGTTAAAGGAGGCCAAAAGACATAACTAAATGCAGTGTATGATCCTGGATTGGATTCTGGACCCATAAAGGATATTATTGGGACAGACGGTAAAATTCGAATGTTATTTGTGAATTAGATGGTAATATTTTATCAATGTCTGTACTGTAGTGATAGGAGAATGTCCTTACTTTTAGGAAATGCATACTAAAGTATTGAGAGATAATGGGACCTTCTGTCTGCACCTTCCTGTCAAATTGTTTGGAAAAACAATGTATAAAATATGCAAGAAGAATAAAAGACGAATGTGGTGAAATGATAACAATTGAGGAAGCTGAATCAAGGGTATATGGGAGTTCTTTGAGGTATTCTTGCAATATTTTTGTAAGTTTGAAATAACTTCTAAATAAAAAGTTAAAAAAGAAAAAATACCGTTATTCTACCATGGTACCCTACCACGTCCATCCACTTACAGAGTGCCCATGGCATTATTTAGAAAAGGGAAAAGACATTGGAGGGAAAGTTGGGGTACCTGATTCTGCCACTCTCTGTGTCACCCTGGGCAGGTAACTTAACCTCTCTGAACCTCAGTTTCCTCAGCTTTATCACGCTCTGCTTTTCTATACTGAAGGCAATTGGTTCCACTAGTTGGTTTACTTCAGATTTAAAAGGAACCGGCAATCGCATAGTTAAAAATTATTGCTGCAGAATGGGGAATACAGCCAGTGGACATTGGACACCATTTCATTTCTTTTTGAACAAAAATATTCTAAAATTAGATTGTGGTTATGGCTGAATAACCCTGCGAAAATTGGTGAAAAACACTGAATTGTGCACTTTAAACAGGTGAATTAGGTGGTACATGAATGATGTCTCAATAAAGTCGTTAAAATCATTGCTGTTGCTTTTCTCGCCTCACAGCTGATTGTGAGTCTTTATGGTTAGAGTAAGGAAGACGGGGACAGAATGGGATGGTTTAACACCTGGGTGAGCAGAGAACACAGAGGTGGGGTGGGAAAGACAAGAGCCCAGGAGCAAGAAGCCTTTCAGAACCACTGGAGGAGAGTGTGTGTCCTTCAGCCTCTGTCGTCATCCTCTGTCCCCTCTCTCGATACAAGGTTCCTGGGTGACCACATCCTTTAATGTGGCTTCGACGCCCTCCCATAGGTTGGTGACTCCCCATGTGATTTAGGATTAGACTTTGCTGCAAGTAGAGAAAACTAAAATACTGGTGGTTTAAGAGCCTAAACAAAAGAGAAGTTTAAAAAAAAAAAAAAAAGCGAAGTTTTTGATTTTTTTTCTGAGTAAACAGTCCAGAAGCTCCGTGAGGTCAGAGATCCCGTCTCTAGTTCTCCATTTACAGCCTCACAGGCTGAGTGCTCATCGGCTTCAGGAAGTGGTATTCACTTACACAGCATGCATGGTTCCTTCTGGGCTAGTGCAAAGTGACGGCCCTGACCAGGATTCTTCTCTCTTGTTCTTCTTTAAGGGATCTCAACCTTACTGTCCAAGAGGGCAGTATTTACCTTCCAGGCAGGAAAATGAAGGAAGGGACAGGTGCAAAAGAAGGGGCGCACAGTACATATGAGTAAGGTCTTCAGAACTTCCCCCATGACATGCCCATTTACATTTCATTGTCTAGACCGCATGTCTGAGCCATGTGACCATACCCAGTTGCAAGTGAAGCTGGGAAATGTAGTTTTTATTCCAGGTGGCCATGTACCCAGCCAAAATAAAATGGGAGAGGGAGGAGGAATTCTATTAAGATAGAATAAGAAGCATTAAATATTGGAAGACAGCTAGCAGTCTCAGTCCCTCTTTCCAATCCATACTTCTAGTCCAAATCCATACGTTTGATTGTCTCCAGGACATCTCTGCATGGATGTCTCACAGACAATAAAACTGAACCTGCCCTAAATGGAAAGCATTGTGTTTTCCCACCCCACCCCATCCCAGACCTGCTCCTTCTCCTGTGATCTCCATCTCAGTGAATGGCAATGTCCTCCACTTAGTTGGATGGGAATCATCTTAGATGCCTGCATTTCCTCCACTGCCTGCTCGCTACCCTTGCCCTACTAGTCCGGCCTCCTAAATGGCTCTCAGCTCCCTCTCCTCCTCCCATTCTCGTTACTTTAGCTCAGACTCTCATTTTATTTTCCAGTCTGGATTACTAACTACAGGGGCCATAAACTGGACCTCCTACCTCCAGGCTGTACCCGCTACAATCCTTTCCCCACTTTGTGCCCGGTGTGCTCTTTGTAAACATAAATCTAATTTTGACCTACCTCCCCTCAAAACTCTCCAGTGGTTTCCCCACACCTTCGGTGATAAAGTTCACTTCCTTTAAGCACAGCACCCAGGGCTCTTCAGGATCTGGCCTCTGCCCGCCTCTTCCCCCGACACAACCTTTGATCCAGTCGTACGGAATGATCTGCAGTTCCTTAAACAGTCAGCTGCTTCACGCCCCTGCCTTGCACAAGCCACTCATTTAGTATAAAATGACCTTCCCATTTTGGTTTAATTCCTACTTATTCAAATCTCAGCCTCGCTTCCCCAAGGAAGTTTTCCTGGGTTCCTCAATTTGATTTAATTACTTGTTTGGACAGGGTCTCACTCTGTTGCCCAGACTAGAGTGCAGTGGCATCATCATATCTCACTGCAACCTCAAACTTCTGGGCTCAAGAGATCCTCCTGCCTCAGCCTCCCAAGTAGTTGGGACTACAGGCACACACCACCACACCAGGCTAATTTTTCTGTTTTTTGTAGAGTCATGGTCTCATTGTTTTGTTCAGGCTGGTGTTGGATTCCCCCTGGCCTCAAGCAATCCTCCTACCTCAGCCTCCCAAGTGCTGAGATTACTGGTGTGAGCCACTGTGCCCAGCCCCCAATCTGATTTAGATATTCTTCCTCTTATCCTTAATACACTACCCATAATTATCTCAGTACTCATTCATTTGTCTATCTTTCCCACTACTCTATCAGCTTTTCAAAGTCTGGGATCTTGTGTTTTTTTGCTTTTGCATCCCAAATGTCTACCACATAAATATTTGATGAGTAAATAAATATGCCAGGCTCAATCCTACACATGTTTTTTTGTAGTATTTAATTCTCATAAAGCACCTTTGAAATACATTCATTTTATGAATGGGAAAACAGGCTCAAGAGAATTGCGTGACATGTCAAAGACCACAGAAATGGAAATGAAATCCAATGTTCTTGCCTCCTTGTGTGTTTCTAGCTAGACAAATAACATTTATGGCTGCTTCGAATTGAAATGTGGATGTAACCTCCACCCTGCGTCCATTATCAGAGGTGTGTCTTTCTTCTCTTTCTCCAAATTCCTGAGTCTATGAACACAGTTCTAGGGTCCTTATAAAAAGACAGAGTCTAAAGACGTTGTTTCTCTGCCTCCTGGAAAAACATTTTTATTAATCGCTACCAGTGGAGTCTGTTTCTTTACTCATTCACTTCTCAATGAATATTTATTAAACGCCAACTCTGTGTTAACGTCAGCTTGATTTACACATAAACATGCAGAAACTGAGATGTTTCAGCCCTTATCGGAATCTTTTAATCTTTTTGTTGGAGTCAAGGAGATTCAGCCTGTGTCTGAGGATAGTTACAAATGAGGAACAAGCAGCAGAGCTGTGTGTGTGTGCTCGGGGTCACGTGTCATTGTTCCTTCTTACAGCATGTAAAATCCTTGTATTGGAAACAGGTTTCAGGTACAATAAACAATGTGCTCCCTTATCTCAGATGCATTAAGGCAGTTCAGCAAGTTGTTTACCACTCAGGTATTCCTTATTCAGCAGTGTTCATACAGTAATGATACCTTTAAATTCCCTAATGCTCTACCCTCCCAAAAGGCGATAAGAAATCGAAACTGTGTACTGCTGAAATGAATTCATTGGTGTGGAGCACAAAGCCATTTTTATATACGCCTGCAATGGCCATTTGACTGGAAGCCAGAACGTTTTACACAAGCAGCGGGACCCATCTCCTGAAATTGATTCAGGTTTTCTCTGATAGAAGGGGCGGAAAACGAAAATGAAAAGCACGTGATGATAATTGCAGTTGGAAGCAGTCCCAATTACAAGAGCAGCTCTGTAAAATTATTCTTTTGGTTTCACCTTAAATTATCTTAATGGAACAGTAGTGTTTAGTAGGAGGGAAAAAAAGCAGGGAAAGGAAAGCTGAAAGATTTTATTTATTCATTCAACAAATATTGAGCACCTACGACAAGGAAAGCATCACCCGAGGACCTGTGGAAACATGAAGATTAGTCAGACGAGAGGGCAGCCCTCAAGACAATACAATACAGCAGGCAAGTTAACACGCATGTGCACGTGCGCACATTCACACACACACACACACACACACACACACACACGCCTGTGTTATCCTCACTAATCAAACTCACTAGTGGAACTTTTGCTACCTAAACCCAGGAGGCAAACAGACTCCAATACATTTTAGAATAAATCCGTCTCTATCCCAGCTTTCATTACTTGCTTTCCAAAACTCAAGGACCTCCAGCCATCAGTGCCTAGACTCACTGCCCAGTCAGTCTCCAAACTCAGGAACCCGATTGCTGTGGCTAGCAGGGTGCTTTGGTGCTGTGTAAATGTGATAAGGGCTATAAGAGTGGCCCCAAATACCATGAGACTTAGAGGAGTGTGAGATACCTTCCAAAAGGGTGCAATTTCATGGAGAACATATTTTAACCGAGCCTTGAGCGATGCATAGAACGTTTTATCTCCAACCTCAGTGCCATCTGGCAATGCTTTTGCCTCATACACCCCCTTGCCAAATCCCGCCTTCTAAGCCCTTCACCGCTGTTCAAGCCCCCTCCCTCTATCTGCCCCCATTCACCCTCAGAGAAACCTTGTCTCTTACTCGATAGAGAAAATGGGAACCGAGAGCTATGACCACATCCCTCCTCCCCAATAAAAACCACCCGATCTTTCTACATTTCCTCCATCATCCATCCTTATCTCATTCCCATCTGTCTCAAAGGAAGGTGTGGTGGGATTCTCCAGAGAAGCAGAATCAATAGAAGACATATATATTCTTCATATATATACACAAATATATGTGTATGTATGTTACATATATGTGTATATATACATATATATTTGTGTATATATATATTTGTGTGTGTATATATTATATATATTAAGGGAACTAACATCTATATTTATTATGGGAATTGGCTCACACAGTTATGGAGGCTGAGAAGTCCTCTAATCTGCTGTTTGCAAGTTGGAGAACCAAGTGTAGTTCAGTCTGAGTCTGAAGTCCCGAGAACCCAGAGAGCTGATGATGTAACTCCCAGGCCAAGGCTAAAGGCCTGAGAATCTGCGGTGGGGTGTCAGTGGTATAAGTTCTGGAATTCAGACCCAAGAACCAGGAGAGCTGATGTGCAAGAGCAGGAGAAGAGGGATGTCCCAGTTCAAGAAGAGAGAGAGGAAATTCACCCTTCCTCTGTCTTTTTGTTCTATTTGTGCCCTTGCAGGATTGGATAATGCTCACCCACATTGGGGAGGGTGGATCTTCTTTGCTCAATTTAATGATTCATTTAATCTCTTCCAGAAATACCCTCACAGACACACTCATAAATGGTGCTTTATCAGCTCCCTGGGCATCCCTTAGCCTAGTCAAGTTGAAAAAAATTAACCATAATAGAAGTAATCCCCTTGGGGGATGATTTCCTAATTTGGGCTTTGAATTCCATCCTCTCCCAAGTCTATAGGTCTGCGATAAACATCTACTATCATCAGTTGATGAACATTTAGATTGTTTTCAGGTTTTGGAAATTATAAACAAGTTGCTAGAAACATTTGTGTACAGTTCTTTGTTTGGACATATGTTTTTATTTCTCTTATAAATACCAAAGAATAGGATTATTGGGTTACATGGCAAATGTATGTTTAACTATCAAAAACTGCCAAACTGTTTTCCAATGTTGTTGTACTGATTTGTATTTCTATCAGCAATCAGCAATGTACGACAATTCAAGTTACTCCACGTTCTCATCAGCACTTGGTGTTATCAACATTTTGTTTATTTCTTTGTTCGTTGTTTTGCCATTCTAATGGGTGTTCAGTGATATTTTACAGTGATTTTAATTTGCATTTCCCTAATAACTAATGACATTGAGCATCTTTTTATGGGCTTATTTGTCATCCGTGTCTCTTCTTTGATGAAGGGGTCTTTTGCCCATTTAAAAAAATTGGGTCGTTTATATTCATATTGCTTTGTGGGAGTGCTTCTGGATACAAACCCTTTATCACATATGTTTTCGGCAAATATTTTCTTCTAATCTGTAGTTTGTCTTTTAGTGACGTACAAAGAGTAGAGTTTTAAATTTTGATGAAGTCCAATTTATCAAATTTTTCTTTTACAGTTCACGCTTTTTGTGTCCTATCTAAGAAATTTTGATCTAACCAGTGATTTGGTTTTTTTTTAAAATTAAACCAAACTTATTCAATCCAAAGCATTTTTAATTTTTTCTGAGACTGTAATTCCTTCTTTGTTAGAATTAAAGTATCTTTCTTAAAATAATAAAATGATAACAATAGATAGAAGTTTGCACTTCCATGTGTGTGTGTGCATACATGCCCAGTAAAATAGAGTTGACTGACAATTCTACGTTGGTGTCATAGGTCAGGTTCCCCAGGAAGCATGTAGAAATTAGCATGTGACCAAGACTCTTCCTTGACTAAATTTGAATCAGGCTCCTCTGAGCCCTCTTCTTGATAGGCTTTGACCTTGAGCTACAGTGTCCTTCCTTGTCGGGCCTGTATCTCCCAGTTTCAGCAGGAATCCTGGTAAGTCAGTTTAGAAAGAATCCACCACTCTCAATATCTGATCACATTTGATATCTGATCAAATCTCTCACCTCCCACCATCTTCCAGGTGATATCTGATCACCTTTGTCGGCCTTTAGCAAGAATCCTGTCAAGTCTGTAGAGCCACAATCCCCCCTTACTCCTGATTTTTCATCTTAGTCATTTTCCATCCGCGGAATCCCCACCCTGCTCCTTGACTACGAATCCCTGCTTGTCCTTGTCGTATTCAGAACTGAGCTCAGTTCTATAGTGAGATCTCTTTCTCCCTATTACAATAGTTTCTGGATAAAATTTGTTTTTGCCACTTTAACTGCTATCCGGCTCTGGTTTTGCTTTGACACACGCAGGGATTTTATTGGGAAGTGCTACCAGAAACAGCATCTCCGAGGGTGTGCGTGAAACAGGATTGAAAGAGGAGGCAAAATTATGATACTCTTGCAACAGAGGCCTCAGCTGATGCCCTGGGGATCAAGGGAATCTGGAGCTGGGGGAGCCCTTCAGAGTTGCCTTGAATAGAGGGGAGGGTCTGGACCTTTGCACCCCACAACTCCTCCCTCCATCAAGTGAGATAACGTGAGAAACTAATTTAAAATATAATACAGATATAGGAGAGATTAAGTATTTGAACTGTAGTGGCTTTGGTGAACTCGAGGCAATCCTTCTATAAGGACAAATATAACAAAGCTCATTAGTCCTTTGAGAAAGTCTGTCCACGGTTCTGCGACCTCTGCCACACCGCAACCAGGTATCCTGGCAACGGTCTCTGAGCTTTATGCCTGGTTTGCATCATTCTCCCCCTGGGGTAAGAACATCACTTTTACCTGTTCTATTGTTTCTTACGCTCATGAAAAGAAGGAACCACCATTTTGTCTGAGTGCAAATGGCTGCCTTTCTCAGCTGGCAGATTCCGGTGATAAAGAAACTGCCCAGGGGATCCAAGGATGGGCAGACAAGGCTTGGCATGCGAACTTTAATAAAGAATAACTCTTGAGGGTACGTGGGAAACGATGCATTGCTGGTTTTAATTTGCGTACTTGGTCATCACGCATGCATCATTGAAGCCCCTGCCCCACTTCTCAAATTGTCAGTCTAAGCAGAAAAGGCAGACGAAAGCTCAAAGTTGCCCACCGCCCAGCTCTGCACAAATAAATCCAAGCGTCGAGTAGAGGAAGAGGGGTTTTTCCTTCCCCAGAGTGGTCCTCCTGGCCCCCTCTAGTCCTCGCAGCAAAAAAGTGCTCCTGGGAGTTGAAGCTGTCAGGAGAGATAAGGTCTTTCAGCTATCACATTTATTTATTTATTTATTTATTTATTTATTATTTTTTTGAGCCAGAGTCTTGCTCTGTTGCCCGGGCTAGAGTGCCATGGTGTCAGCCTAGCTCACAGCAACCTCAAACTCCTGGGCTCAAGCGATCCTCCTGCCTCAGCCTCCCGAATAGCTGGGACTACAGGCATGCACCACAGTGCCCTGCTAATTTTTCTATATATTTTTAGTTGTCCAGCTAATTTCTTTCTATTTTTAGTTGAGACAGGGTCTCGCTCTTGTTCAGGCTAGTCTCGAACTCCTGAGCTCGAATGATCCTCCCGCCTGGGCCTCCCAGAGTGCTAGGATTATAGGTGTGAGCCACTGCGCCTGGCTTAAGCCTTAAGCCTTCTGACATAGCAAGAAGGCCCTCACAAGAAGCCGGCCCCCTCAATCTTGGACTTCCCAGCCTCTAGAATGGTGGGAAATAAATTTCTTTTTTAAATAAATTACCCAGTCTCTGGTATTCTGTTATAGCAGCACAAAATGAACTAAGACAATGGGTTTAGGCCAATTTTGATGTATGCTCTGGCCCTGGGCACTCTACTACCTGGACAACATCAAAGTTCTGTTAGCAAGAAGGAGAAACAGCTAGTGGGGTGGCAGACACAGGGTGTGCCCAACCTACGAGATCTCATGAGCTGGCCTCTACCTACCCCTTTAGCTTCATTTTCTGCCTCTCTCCTTTAAAACAGCCTTCTACTCCTGCCACATGAAAGCACTCACTCTCCCCAGAGCGGTCCTCATGACTTCACACATGCTGTTCCCCCACCTAGAATATCCTTCTCTTCTTGATAATCTTATAAATTCTCGTTCTTCTTGGGGAATTCGACTGAGGTGTTACCAGCACTGTAAAACCTTTCCCCATCCTCCAAATCAGGGTCAGTCACCCTTGACTTTTCTTGGTCTAGACAGTGCCTGATATATTGTAGTTGCACAATAAATATTTATTAAATGAATCTTTTCGTCATTCAAGTGTACTGCTATCTTAAGCTTTCAGTTAATTGCCACTGCTTACACTTCAACTAAAATAATTATTTTCATCATAGAGCCAGTTAACAGATTCCTTAGTATAAAAAAAAAAATCTCTAAATAGTGAGATGGAGTTGCTGATGAATTTAAGTAAGAAGGTGTCTGATATTGAATGTGATTTTGAGGCAGCTAAAATACCTTATTTGATGTGTAATTTCATAATATTTTATCCTATGGTATCTATGATAAATAATTCTCTTGCACTCCTGTGTGTCTTGCATACATTTTCTTCCTGTCAAACAAATTATTTTATGCATACTATATAGAGATAAGGACAATTAAAAATGCTAACTTGTATTGGGGCCAATACTAGTTGGGAGGGTACGTACAGAAAATTTATTCAAATACAAGCAGTGAGATAGAGAGAGGAAGAAAGAATGAGAGATTATAAAGTGGGAAATGATAAAACGTTAGAATGCAAATTATCCCAGCGTGTGGGAAGCAAATTCAAAATGATTTCAAGTGGTACAGGTACTTAGCCTTAAATGACTTTAATGTACAATAAAGTTATTCTCTTTTTGATTCTCTCTTATTTCTTGTGAATGGTCCATTTCCACAAGTCACCAGGTTCAGGAAGTGGCATTCTTCCTTCTCTGGAGCTCTGTGCTCTGACCGGGGCTAGCAATGGCTTAGGCCATTTAAGCAAAGCAGCTGGCACCAATCGTTGGCATTTCTGCTGCCTGACGGGTATTGCTAATGGATGAAAAGCAGCAGAAAATGTCTACGTAGCCACACAATGGGACTGGGAGGTGGAAATTACTCCTATCCACAGAATGAGACTTTGGTGGGTGGTGGCGGGAGTGATACATATGCTAAAAAAGAAGCAAACTAGGACTGCAAGTAAAAGAAAAAGAGGAGGTAAAGGTGGAAGGAAGGAAAGATAAGAAGGAAGGAAGACATTGAAACCTCTAGGGTTAAATGTGAGAAGTCGTTGAGGCTGTTGCTTCCAGGTAGCTCCACCTAATTTCTTTGAAATATGACTCAGGTCCTTACCCGGGGGCATGTTGTCATTGTTCTCGGAAAACTTGAACAGATTTACTCCATACTCAGTCGGGTGGCTTCTCCATTCTTTCTCTCCAGCCATCTCCTTCACAGGCCAGGAATCACAGATGCCCCAGGCACCTGCCTCCCACACACCTGACGGGAGAAAGTTGGTTGTCCCGTGATTGCAGCCTTTCCTCGGCCCCCCCATGGTGAGCTGTTCCCACTGTCTTTTGGCTGCGATCACCTTCGTGGGCTTTGGTTCTCTTGCAGCTGATGCAGCGAAGGGCAGGATCTGGGGACTGCTGGGCAGAAGAGGAGGACTGGCTTTTGAAGTCTCCCCGTGTTAACCAGGCCTCGAACTCCTGGGCTCATGTGATCTTCCCAAGTAGCTGAGACCACGGGTGTGTGATACCGTGACCGGCTTTAAATACCCTTTAAATTCAAAAAATTTACCCACTTTTTAAAATGTCAGATCAGAGCTTCTCGAGGGCACTGGACAGCTAGAGCAGAGCTGCACAGGAAGATTGCTGAACTTTCAGTCCTGCAGTCTCCCTGGGTGTGGCTGTGTCGCTCCTGATCTCTCAGGGCACCCAGGGCACTCTGCTATCTCTAGACACCGCTATCAAAATCTGCCCTCAGGAATGGAGCTAATGGTCCCATTCACACAGGGGCTATCGCTAAATGAGAAACTTCTCTTTAAAGGTCTTAAAACAAAGGGATTAATGACTGTTTTTGATGTCTAGGGCTAGCAGTGCCAAGGAGACGGGTGTTCAGGAGGATGGGAAAGCCTCAGAATTTCGATATTGTATTACTAGCTCATGGGATTCAAACTGCCAGTACAACTGGCTTTTTACCATGCCTGGAAAAGGTTGCTTGATATTCAAAATAATTATAGAGTCCTCTCTCTTCTGAAATAAACTCCGTAAGAGGCACAATCGAGCTAACTTTTATTGAGCACTTACTGTATACCAGGTATTTTGCTAAGCACTTTACATAATTTTCTTTAACTGTCAAGTTTAGGTAGAGTATCATTTAGGATGGTCTTGACTAATCTGAACGAAACAGGTATAACTGCAAAGGGCATGTGTTGGCTCACAAAACCGGGAAGCTCAGGCACGGGGCCAGCTTCATACACCACAGGACTCAAACAGTGTTGTCAGGACCTTGACTCCTTCCACCTTCTGGCTTGGCTCCGCCTTGCTTTGTGTGTTGGCTTTGTTCTCAGCTTCCCTGTGGGGGCAGATGGCTGGAGCTGCTCCAGCCAGACAGTCTTCCAGTGTTTCTGTTTCAGCAGGAAACAGAGAGCGGCACTCAGCCTCCTCCTGAGTGCTCGGAGGCGCTCTAATTAGACAGGTCACGTGCTCATTTCCAAACTGGCCTGATGGTCAGGGGCTTTGAAGCGTCTGTTCTGGGTCAGGTTCTGCATTTGTGGAGTGAGGTGGAGGAGCCCCAACCAGACCAGAAGGATAGAGAGTAGGGGAAGAGGATCCCCAAGTGGAAATTGGGGGAATAGATACTGGGTAGGCAACAAGAGACTGTCATTGTTCCAGTTTGGTAGATGAAGAAACCAAAGCTGGGAAGTGTAAATAACTTGCCCCAGGTCATTGCCAGTAATGGACACAGCAGGGACTTGAATAATCTCACGTATTTTTAACAAGCCATTTTTATTGCTCCATTTACTCAGAGGAAATGTATTTGTTCTTTTAATAAATAAAAACAAGAATATGTAACTGGAGTAAATGAATTAATGTCAAATTTTCCGTAATGAAAATCCTCCCTAACTCGTCCTACAAATTTATACCAGTGGACAGGCTAGAAGAAGCCCTCTAAGGAGATAGAACTCTCACCCCAATATGTCATTGGCCAAGTTCTGCCATCAAGAGAAAGAAAGGTAATGTGACTATTTATTAAAGATACAGGACATGCTTTTTACTTCATCAACAGCATAATTTGAACCAAAAACTCAGCTGCCTTCAAGAAAAACAACATGGGAAGTGAATTCTTGGTATAATTTTGACTTTCTTAGACACTTTGCATAGGCCCAGCTGCCTCCTGGGAGGTTTCGAAACAGTCATCCAGGAGATGTGGTCATTGTTGATTTTGTTCTGAATCTCAACCACAAGCAACTATAAAGTCTGTTATTAATGAGCTTATCGTATTGACACGGACTAACCAAGATAGAGAAAGCTATGGTGTTAGCAGAGTGAGCGGAGTCCTAGATCTGGCATTAATTAACTCTGTAACCTCAAAGAATCTAAATTTCCTGATGCTCATTCTCTTCATCTATAAAATCTTTAAAATGATGATAAAAACAACACTTTATAAGTTTTTGTGAAATTCAGATGATACGTTTTAAAACTCCAGAATATTTGTAAACCTTTAAGCATTTTATAAATACCTTTGACCGTCTTTAGCCAGGTGATCAATGACAAAGCTTTGTTGCCTTTCCTGACTCTCTGTGTTCACTAAACATTCACTGAGCACCGATCATCGCTTTCATGTTGGTTTGTTTACAGGATTGGAAACAGAGTGCCTGCCGTGTTACCTGGTTACAGGCACAGGAGATACCAACTGGAAAGCCCAGTCTCTCACCCAAGACAGCTTCCTAACTGAGGTCTTCCTGAGTGGCAGGATGGATGGAAGCCAGCCCTTCAGATAAGGGGTAAGGGTGAGCGATATTCTCAGACAAAAGAACAACCCGAGCTGAAGAGGGACACCAAAGTCCATGATGGTTTGGAAGCTGTACGTGCATTGCATACGGCCTCGTTACAGGGTCTGTGTGGCTGAGGGGAGGCTACAGAAGGAACAGAGAGAGGAAGGCAGGGGCTTGATCATGAGGAGCCTTCCTTATAAGCCGTGTTTTAAAATGAGCTTTGATCAGGAGGGCAACACAAAGGCATTGGAGAGTTTTAAGCACAAAAGTGATATGATTACATGTGCACTTAATAACAAGCAATGTGTTCCAAATAAAATTTGGAAAATCAGGAAAGCACACGTACACACACAAAACCCAGATTTATTGAATGTACTGGACACATTATAGCTCTAGATAGAAGCGACGTTTTTATTCTTTCTCCTCCTGCCCTAGAAAACCCATTCAGGAAGGAAATGCTTGGCTTCTCTGATCCCATTTAGTTACAAGAACGCTCTCGTTTGAGTACTGCAAAAGTCACGTGAAGTCTAACATTATACCTTCAATATCTTATTCATTGAAAAACTTCTCTCGTCCCCACAACAAGGCTTGCTTCCAAGACTGAAGTCTTGGAAGCTTGAGGTGAAGGAGGGGTGCATGGTCAGCTTTTTGCATCTTTCTCTTCTACCTGCCAGCTGCTCTTTCCTTAATCAGGTCCTTGGGGAAGGATTGGGGCAAATGGCCAAGATTTGCGACGGCTACAGTTGTCATGTGGAGTGCCGTTTATACCTTGGAGATCCTTCTGCTGGGGACCCCAAGCTATAGGCCCTCCTGCCAGGTCACTCCACCCTGCAGGTCGTTCTGTCGGGTGGTGTCCCTATTGACGTGGCCTGTGAATGGGTCCCCTCATTCCACGGCCCACCACCCGTGAAAGTGCAGCTCCCTGCCAACGAGTCCTCTCTCTTAACTCCACAGCAAGGCAGGAAGCCAGTCACCAGTCCTGTGTCCCTCCGACTCCAGGAGACACAGGCCAAGGTCTTCGAATGATTCCTGGGAAGCCCCGGGATTAAGGTGAGGAGGTGTTTGCCACGGCGGGATGGGGTAAGTTGTGGAACAGAGCACCAGGACCACTCTGCAGGAAGAAGGCCTTGCTCTAGCCTCTTAAACCTCCCGCAGGGCTTTTCTCTTCCAGGGCCTGAAGGTTGGTAATGGGCTTATGCCGACAGAGCCTGTTTCACAATCTCTTTGCGTGCCCTGAATATAGGCAATCTGTAGAATGTGCCAACTTGGGACTTACCATAATGATCTTAGTCTTTGAAGGGTTGAGAAAATATAAAAAGCAATTTTCTTTAAAAAAATGAAAATCACCCATAATCCCACTAGTTGTGTTGTTTTTTTTCTTTTTCTTCCTCCTTTGAAAGTATAGAGAATAAGAAGTCTCCTTCCCTCTTCTTAACTGTAACAGTTTGGTGTGTACCTTTCAAAATTGTCTTTTATGTTTATATACAAATCTAGAAGATAGATAGAGAGAGGGGTGATTATAAAACAGAGCTACAAAGTTTTTGACAAAGTTTGTGACTTCTGAAGCAGAGTCATAAAAGGCATGAAGCGTCTACCTTTCTCCCTGGGGACGCTGGCTCTCGAAGCACTGGGCCACCATGGGAGAAGTCTGACTACCCTGAGGCCACGATACTGGGGAGGCCACACATAGGTCAGTCCCAGCTGAGCTCGCCCTTCAGTGTCACAGGCCAGGTTGGCAGGACCTACAAGCAAAGAAGCTTTTTAGGCGTGGATCTTCCAACTCCAGCTGTACCAATCTCAGCCATTCAAGTCAGCCAGCGCTAGATACCTCAGGGCAGAGAAAAACCAACCCTGCTATGCACCGTCTGAATTCTTGACCCACAGAATCTGAAATTATTGTCGTTTTATGCCATTATGTGCTGGGGTGGCTCGTTACAGGGTGCTAGATAACAGGAACAGAGATATTCGTACTAGAAAGTACATTTCATGTAACCACAAACAGTAAGGATGGAGTTGAAGGGGCAGGACTGTGGGCAGAAAGACAAGGTCGGAGGTTTACACAGTCATCCACGTGAGAGATGGGGGCTACACTGAGACAGTGGCAGCAGGGACGGAGAGACAGGGCCAACTGAGAAGCATTCAGGCTCAACACTTGTAACTCACGTGCCAGCGTCAACTGCGCGGAACATGAGAGGTGGGAGGAGAAGGTGCAGGGCAGATGTCCCCATCTGTGCTGTACGTGTCTCCTTCGGCAGATCTCAGCTTTCTCCTCTATGTGCAGACTCGGCTTTCTTACCCCGGGCTGTGATTACATGGTTTAGTTTCACAAACGGGATGCCCTGAATGTTAGGCTGGAGATTCCATTGATCAATCTGTTTCGTTTTATCTTACGTGCTTACTTGAAAGCCTCTTGTACTTAGACGGAAAACATATGCAAAGCAATGTACAAAGCAGAGACTTGTCATTATTTTAAGCTGAGCCCTTGGACCCTGTCGATAAACAAAGAGGCCCCTGGGGGAGCAGGATCAGTTTTCGGCGATCAGTCTCCGTGGGATCAAGCAGGGCAGTGAGATGGGTGGGAAGGACGGAGTGTACAGAACAGCGGAAAGACAGAGAAAAATTGCTCACAGCCAGTGCACCAGCACGTTTCCAGAAACACTAGGCCCAGACTGGAGGACTGCATGTGTAATAAGACATATTTACATTCTTAAAAAAGATCTGCACATGTGTGAGTACGGGCACAGACAAAAAACCAGAAGTGTACGTACCAAAAATGGTAAAGATGATTATCTCTAGGGGTGGAATTACTTCTGTTTTTGTTGGTGTGTTGGGTCCTTTGTGCTTTTTCATGTTTTCCAAGTTTTCTGCATATACATTACTTGTGAAAATAAAAAAAAGACAACTAAGTTTTGCTAAAAATCATTAGGCCCTCACAATTTCGTCCCCTTGCCCATACTTACCAGCGACAGTGTCTCCTGCAGGTCACTGTAGCTCATCCTACTATTCTTCATCTCACTCAACTGGGAGATCACACACACAGTAAAGGACCACTTCCGGCACCTCATGTATTCTTCCATTTCCCGCCCTCCGTGCAAATGCCTACACTCACATCCTAGGTAGATCTCAGTTAGATGTTAGAAATGGAACTAATAAATAGTAACCTCATTCACAACATTTGAATAGCTAATAGCTTCGTACTCACTGGGTTTTAGAAGAGGTCGCCCAGTTAATGTTACTGTGTCTCTAATTGGTGATATTAAAGCTATAGTCGGATGCAGATTTTCACACCCCCATTACATCCATGTGCAAGTAGGTCACAACCTCTTTTAGCCAAGCGGAAGGGTTTCCTGTAGCCAGGCGCCATCACCATTAATATCAGACAGAGCAGCAGCTAATTCGGTCATGTTGATGGATGCCGAGATGGTTCCTAGACTCATCTGCAGTCGGAGTCACAGAGCTGGAGTGCGAGAAACCAATTTCCTCCGGCCTGAAGCGCTCCAGGTCACCTCTGGTTACAGAGAAAATGACATGAGTCACTGTGTCTCCTGAGCCAGCTTGTTCAGAATGTTGTGCACGGCTAAGTCAACAAATAACAATAGGTATACGCAGAATATGCATCGTTTCACCCAGCTGGGCCTGAAGATCTACTCTGATTTCCCAGAAAAAAAGGTTATTGAAATTGCAAAGTGTGGCTGTGACTAAAAGCACGTCAAACTCATACCCAGCAGGGGAAGAAATGCAGACAAGCTTCTGAGCTCCAGCCAGTGCGCCAACTCAAAACAGGGCTGTGCTTGTCCCAGGGAATCCCTTCCCTGGGGACCCTTCAAATGGTTTAGAGGGTTTTATGAGGCTTCTTTCTGTGGAGTGGAGGTGTGGATTTTATATACATACATCAAATCCTAGCCTATAAAATCTATGTATTTTAGATGGTTCACACGTGAATATGGCTCAGTCCCTGCTCTGAAGGAAGCTGTCATCTAGTTAGCGGGTGGCAATGGGATTGGTACAAATGATGAAACGAATGGTAATAAAATAAATTAAGTCCTGTAACAGAGTACGGGAGAACAGAGACAGGGCATGCCAGGGCAGAGGCAGAGGTGGGAATAGGGTGGATGGAGAGAAGGGAAGCTGAGAGGCAGGGAGAAGCAGATGTCCCTGGAGTGATATCTTCAAGGACAAAGAGTGAACTAAGTAGAAAGTGAGGGACAAATGAGGAGGGGTGGGGAATGAAAGAGACTAGACCACGTGTATCTTCTCAGGAGAGTTCCAACCCTAGATTTTTATTTTATTTTTCTATTTTTTGTTTTTAATTTTTGAGACAGAGTCTCACTGTGTTGTCCAGGCTAGAGTGTCATGGCATCAGCCTAGCTCACTGCAACCTCAAACTCCTGGGCTCAAGCGATCCTCCTGCCTCAGCCTCCCAGAGTGCTAGGATTACAGGCGTGAGCCACCACGCCTGGCCCTAGATTTTTATATTTTCATACCAGCTTATTTTTCTTTTGTTTCTCATTTAACTCTAAAATTAAAACTAAGTGGAAACAACATTTTGTAACTCTTGAAAATGGGAACGGCACAACCCGAGCAGTTAATTTCACGCAGTCCAATTTCTTTAAATCTTCATTTCTCTGCTCTTAGTCTTTTGGAGTAACACTTGTTCTAGAAGACAGATCAGAGAAATGAAAGGGGAAAAAAGTGAAAATCAATCCTTCTTAAGTAATTGGTTTATGTTTCATAACCTACTTCCAAAGAGATGCAGAGGAAACAATTAATCTATCTGTAAACAGATCCAGTTAAAATGATTGTGAAAAAGTTAGAAACAAAAAGCTACATTTCAACTTTATTTCCTCGAACTATCCCTTTCCTCAATTAGCCTGATAATTGAGAGATAACTAGAAGGCATGCCGCATCCACTCCAAAGCATATTTATGGGAAAAATGCCAGGTATCTGGCTGTCTATTCTTTCCCTCTAAATAAAGGGTTTCAGATGGCCTGGATACATCTAAAATACAGTTTTAGATGACTGACTATACATGTATTCCTTTTAAACTAATTTTAAAAATTATAAGTGGTGCATGCTTATGGGTTAAAATAAATGGACAGAGGGAATAATCTTAGTGAACACAGTCAATAGCTTTGTGAGTCTCCTTCCAATGTGCACTAATACAACAGGATTACATTGTAGATCGTGGCGTCTCCAGAATTTCTGTACCGGAGAGGCTTAGGGGAGACAATCTGGTTAGATGGAAAGGATAGGGAAGAAGCTACATTTTCATAATGAGCAGTTAGTGTTTAGGCTGATGTTGATTCGACATGGTTTGGGGGTTGGGAGCTGGAGGAGATTATCGGTGGAATGAAAGGCTTCCCGCAGTCAACCATGGCAAGCACCGCCATATATATATTTCCACCACTTGCTTTTTTAATTTAAAAATATGTCTTGAACATTTCCCCATTTCGTCAACACGTATAGATCTACCACCTTCTTTTATAAAAGTTACCTAGGATTCCACTGGATCGAACGAATCTTCTACTGATAAACGTTTAGATTTTTTTCCAGTTTTCACTAAACATTCGTGTGTATATGTGTGGGTATGTATCTTTTGCTCATAACATGAGAATTTCTGTAGAATAGACTCAAAGAAGCGAGATTTTTAGGATGAATGATATGTACACTTAAAATTTTGGCAGAAAACTGCCATTATTTAATGTACCGTTAATACACAGTTGTTGTATGACTCAACTGCCACTGTGATGGCAGGGTACTGTCTTACATGATTAATTGAGTGACCATATAATTTAGCAGCCAAACCAGAGGACTTTTGAGAAAGAAAGTGGATGCTATTAATTATTATGCTGGGACCACGGGCATAAAATAGGACTATTCTAGGCAAACTGGAATGTTTGGTCACCCTAATAATCATTAACAGAAACATTATTAATGAGAATAAGATCACTGAAAATTTAAGACAGCTCTGCAAATAACTTAAGAAATTTCAATTATTCTCCTATTATTTTTCCAAAACTTAACTTTATTACTCCCATAGTATTGCACTGAAAGAGTGTATGAATCTTCCAGCAATCTACTTATTGAATCTTGTGTTAATGACAAACACAAGCACAAGAGTTAGGGGAAAGGGAGAAGAATTGGCTTCTACATATTTTGCATTATTAAATTTTTCACTTGAAAAAGGGCGATTCCCAAACTAGGAATCATAGTTGGATATCAAAATGTCTCATGAAATAAAACCATACCATGGAGAGTAGAAAAAAAAGGTTTTGGAAAATAGTAATAGAACACTATCACAAAACATTTGTTTCCTGTAAATCTAGCTTAGCATTCCCCAATAAGCTCAGAAGTTATATAAAAGCAATGAAAAAGAACATAACAGATTCAGTTTTCTGAGGCCTAGGACTTGGGTTTCAGCAGGCCAAATGTCAGGTGGCCCCTAGACCAATGCTGATTTATATGGTTCGACCTGAGAACATACAGTCTCTTTGGTGTCCTGTAAAACACTGTCAGGGCTTGGCCTGCTTCTTTGGTTCTTGATGGACAGTCCAAGCCTTGGGATATTAGACATATGGCCTTCTGTGAGTGTGGTCTATCAAATATGTCACTTCCCATTCTCAAGACAGCTGGGAAAAAAACTTATTTTACTGCCAGTCAAGATTAGTCTACGGTGAAAATCTGTGTGAGTTCAAGGGACAACTGGTTGTTCCAGATGGAAAAGGAGAGCCCATCTCATGTCCTGTCTGTGTGTGTTCCCGCCCCTCCAGCAGCGCCTTTTGCTGCTCATTAAGGATTACATTCCTTTTCCTGCCCATTATTCCAGGCTCAGAAAGAAAGCCCTTGACGGGTTAATGAATTGCCCACCACACTGAATCATCTGTCTTGTGTTTCTCACTAAATGAGAGGCTTTAACAGATCAGCGCTGAGGTGTTGGAAAGTGTGTTTCTAGCTAATGACAAGCTGTTAAAAATGCCTCAGCGCCTTACAATCCATTATCTAAAGGCAACTCCATGAGAGGGCATTTCCCAAAACATTCCTCATTTCATCTGTCCATTTAAAAAGTGGATGTAGTTGCCTAATTTTTTTTAAGGACTTAGTTATAACAACGTACAGTTTAATAGTAGCAACTGTTAACCTATTTTGAGCTTTCTTTTTTTCAGGAGTGCCGATGAGTACAATGCACAGCACTGGCCCTACTTTCTCACCTTGACTTTGCTTTAATTAAGATATGCATTGGCAAAACATTTGAAATGCATTCTCTTTCCCTGCAATGGATGTTTTTCCTTTGTCAAAAGCTATCTGAAAGCTGAGATCGATCCATAGGTACTGACAAAGATAGCTAAGATGTTAAGTGAAAAACAAACAAACCGAAGATTGCCAAATAGTATGTATGGCAGATCCCAGTTATATAAAAATATATGTAAATATGATATGTATTAGTACATGAATAGAAGAAATTTGAAAGACTTTGCACCACATTATTAGCAGCTGTTATGTCTGGGGGTGGAATTGCCAAGGTTTTTTACTTCCTAAGACATCTGTATGGTTTGCCTTTTATACAATAAGCATCTGTCACATTTCTAATCCAAAAGAGGATGCAAAAATAAAGTTACTCTGAAGGACTGAACTGATTTCTTAGAACTACAATCAAACTAGCTGAGCTAATCCAATGCAAACATAAGCTTACTAGTGGGGAATGAACATTACGTGATGTAAATGTAGTATTGTTATATACTAATAAATATTATATGCACAGGATATGCTTCTCAGAGCAGAAGTGAAGGACAAATGCCAGAGACAAAGAATTTTCTACAGGTAATTTTTTTTCTATTTCAGCATATTATGGGGGTACAGATGTTTCTGTTTCGTATGTTGCCCTTGCCCCCCCTACCCCCCAAGTCTGAGCTTCAGGCGTGTCTATCCCCCGGATGGTGCACATCGCACTCTTTGTGTATGTACATACCTGTCCCCTCCTCCCCCCTTCCCCCTGCTCAACATCCAATAAATGTTATTCTTATATGTGCACTTACATGTTGATCAATTAATACCAATTTGATGGTGAGTACATGTGGTGCTTGTTTTCTACAGGTATTTCTCATTAAAAATTAATTTGTTCAAAAAAATAAATAAACTTGTTATTTAATCTGCTTAGAAAACTTTTTCAAATGGACAGAATTATTTTGGAAGAGTTTTCATTTTAGTTATATTATCCAAACCCTCAATTTAGGCAGATGTTCAGCTAGAATATGTTAGATGTTAATCAGTAGCATCTAATGGCAGATTGTTGATACATCAATGAATTATATCAGATCTAGCGTACTATTTTCCTGTGCTTTGTAAGTCATCCTGGTGTGGTGTAGCAGAAATTATGTAGATTTTAGAGATTCAATCTAGGTTCAAATCTCTCCTCCCCCACTATATTTACAATTCGATTTTGGATAAATTACTTAACCCCCTTGAGCCTCAGTTTTCTGAATTAAATGTATTTTGTAACAATAACTACTGCGTAGGGTTGTTGTGAGACTTAAACAAAATAACCTGTAAGATGCATTTTACAAACTATAAAAGGCTGTGGCATACAGTAGGCAATGAATATTTAGTGAATAAATGAATGAATGAGAGAATATTACTCTAGACTTTGCTTAGTGTCCATACAAATATGATACGGAGACAGAGACAGAGAGAGAGAGAGGGGAAGAGGAGATTTCATTTTACTTCCTTCAGGTGTGGAGTTTCTGAAGAATGAAAGTGACTCATGACTTAGAAAAGGAAAAAAGTGAATGAACAATAATTGAATGAAGATCCTAGATTTGGAATAATGCTACGAAAATACTGCCACACAAATCACACACAATGCCTACCATCCTTTAAGGCCGTCGCAAATGTCAGCCATTGTGAGACCTTTGCCGATTTCCCAGGCAGTGGTATGAGCTCCCTCTACATGCCCCATAGTTGGGCCTGGAGCTATCAGACATAAGCAACTTTGCCTGCAATCGTAAATTGCACTGCTCACAGTCCCTTCCCCAGGGAATCAGTGCTAGGATGTTCTTTGCATAAGGTTGGCTTTCGGCTAGACTAGTGGGGGGTAGGTGCCTGATCCAACATGGCCCATCTGATGAGGGCCTGGCATGAAAATATTAGATGGGTTAATCAGATTCTCTTTCAGGGGAATTCAAACCAATGGAATCAAAAGAATTTGCCAGTTGGAGAGAGGAACCCCCTTGCAGAGTGAGTTCCCTTAATGATAGTGCCCCAGAATGACAATTCTGTCGCCCAACTATGTTCTTGGTCCCACAGTGAGGAAAGAAGTACAGTTGAGCATATATTGCAGGATAGCTTAACTTAGTTATCCAACACAGGTGGTTTGGGGAGTTGTGTGAGCGCTTCAGAGAGAAGTTTGAAAGCCCTGTTATTAGAAATAATGTGATCTAGCAGCCTGTGTTTAGCTAACCACCCATTACTTTTTCTTTCTTTATTCTACAATTCTTCCCACTCTTCTGTTTGTCACATGACATGCTTCAACAGCAAGGTAGACACAAGTAACATCTGAGCTCAGATGTGAATCTGATGGCCAGTAGAGAGATAGGGACCAGAGATCTAGATTTGCAAGTTAACAACAAAATTGTTGATTTAAAATCCACAGGAGTAGAGGAAGATGCTCAGAGATTGCATGGTCAGAAGGGCCTAGAACAAACCTGGGAGATATAGATGCTTAAACACTGGGCAACGAAGAAAGAGGAGGAGGAACTCATGGAGGAGCAATCAGAGAAGGGACTACTGCAGAGACCTTGGTGATCTTTTCCCAAGAGGTATTGGTAGGAAGGTAGAGACAGCATTCTGACTGCAGTATGTTTTGAAATAAAGTTGAACCAAGGAAGCAGAGAAGTGATTGCTGATAATCCTTTTAAGGAGATTGGCAGAGGAGGAAGTGTGCAGACAGGCTTGGTGTCCTCAAATGCTCCCTCTCCACCCGTGGGCAAGGCCACCAGGCATCCTGTAAATGGCTCTAGGTATTAGCACCTTGGGAAATCTTTCTTCTCTGGCTCTCGTCTAGTTTCCCAAACTTTTAGCTCTATTTTTCTATCTATCCTTTAATTGCCATTCATTTTTTTCCTCTTTGCCCTGTACATCTTGCACTGACACAACGTGTGACTGTCTCTTTGGTTCTCACCCTATTTCACCTGGGCATTGCCTCAGTTCCCTTTTTGGTCCATGCTCTGAACTCTACCCTACTCCCTTCTCATCTGAGCACCCAGACCCTGGCTCCTGGCCTCCCCGAGCCTCCCACCTTGCCCAAGTTTGGAGTAGAATCAGGTCATAAGGAGAGCTATAGGGTGCATGATGGAGAAGGAGAGAATCAAAGAAGGGGTTTCACTCCGAGAGAAACTGGTTAAAAGGAACAAACCAGTAGAGGATGTTAAAGGTAGAAGAGGGGAGGAAAGATTGATGGGACAAATTTCTGGCCAATGGAGTGGAAGAGGGTTAAAGACACAGGAGGAGGCTTGATCAGAGGAAGGGAAACCTCACCCTCTGAGGCAAGAGGGAAAGAGATGATAATGAGAATAGATGCAATTAAATCTGTAGGAGGTAAGGATTCCCCTGAATGGAGGTTGGGCAAGAGGTTTGAAGACTTGTGAAGGTTTAGATGGCCACTCAGGAGAAAGGTAATGAAGGAACAGGATTATTGAGTAACACTGTGAGACCAGTAGAAGCTGAAGACTCAGCACTTGTAGCAGTAGCTGCTGCACGGGTGTGTGATTTTCTCCAGCAGTGCTTTACCCATAAGGATCACCTCTTATGATCCAGGCCGCCCGTCAGTCCTGGTGGTCAAGGCTAACATTCCCAGGACCTGCCTTGGTTCCAGCCCAAGGGTCAGATGCACTGGCCTTAGGACACTGGAGGAGTCAAAATGGAAGAACCTTAACATCCCTCCAACTCATGTTTGCTCTGGAAAAGAAAGTGAGAGCTCTACAGGCCACATACATGAATTGGACAGGAAAATAGTAGACGACATGAAGGAATTACTATTTTGTATGATCAAGGCCAGTCTCTCCACTTGCTGCACACAGCTCTGTCCTGATGGAGACCTGGCCTGCTCGTGGGGCTTCCTGCTACAACTGAAAATTCTCATGACCCCCGTGATCCAGGCTGCCTATTTTCCAGTGGAGACTGAGCATGTGGCTTTCCTGGTCTCTCTGCTGCACAGAACATGACGCATTCTTGGGCGGGCCATGCTTCATGTATGGAAGTTTGTTCCAAGTGGAGAGTACCAGCTGAGCCATTCACAAGCTTCAGCAGGATTAAGATCTTGTCAGTCACTCTGCAGCAGGGCCCTGGATCGGGTCCATGACCTGCCTGGAACAGTGCTGCTCTGAGTGTCACTTCCAGCAGGCTGGCTGCCCCTCCATGATGAGCTGTCTGAGAATGTCCAGGGGCTGAAAGCACAGCTGCTGTTGTTCTCTGGAGTGAAGTACCGCTCTGCACAAGGGTGCCTGGCTCGGGGACCCCCACTTCTACCACCAATAAATGTCATGTTCCCTCAACAGGAAGGAAGCCATCCAGGACCGAAGGGATCCCATGTCCTTACTTACCTGTCTACCTTTCTGAGAATGTTCTGGCACCCCTGTGGCTGCACGGGGCCAAAGTTCCCTTAGAGCCTAAGCCTTGTGAGTTCTCCGGCTTCACTTTGCTACTTATTACATACTGATCTGGATACACAGCTACCTGCCCATCATAGAGTTTACATTCCCTTATTTCCTTCTTGGGATGATTGAATGCCCCAGATCTGCCGCTGGTGATCAGAGCAGAGGATCACAATGTAACGATCACAATGTAACAATCACATTTTTTTTTTTTTTTTGGAGACAGAATCTTTCTCTGTTGCCCTGGCTGGAGTGCAGTGGTGCAATCACAGCTCACTGCAGCATTGAACTCCTGGGCTCAAGCGATCCTCTCGCCTTAGCCTCCTGAGTAGCTAGGACTATAGGCACATGCCACTGCGCCTGGCCAATTTTTTTGTAGAGACAGGGTCTTGCTATGTTGCCCAGGCAGGTCTCAAACTCCTGACCTCAAGAGCTGAACCACGTGCTGGCTAACAATTGCATTTTTGACAATGTGGACCTTCTGATTCTTGCTGGTGCTGGCCTGGCATGGCTGCCAATACACGACCTTGCCATAACATCCCAGGTGGGAAGCTGTACATCTCATAAATCCTTTTTTATTTTTATTTTTATTTTTTTTAAGGCCAGTCAAGTGAAGAAGTGGGAGCATCACATAAATTCTCCAAGTATGTGAGACTCACCCAGCTTGCCTGGTCCAGACTCTGAATCAATTTCCTACACTCCAATGTTATGAGCAAAAAGCCAAGAAGACTTGTTGGCTTAAACGTGGTTTGGGCACACATACAACTCTGCTGTAGATATATGAAGCTCGTCTCACCTACAGACACAGATACCCTTGGGTCACCTATTTAACCATTTGGGATAAACGTTAAGCCATCTTAGAATAAAATCAAATCTAGACGTGTAATGTGGAAGGAGAGGGGTTATGTGTGTGGGGGCGGGAGCCACATTTGTGCCTCCACTATACATTAAGAACGTGAAGATGTAAGAAACTTTACGGAGCTTAGTTTTTCATATGCAGAAAGAACAGCGTTTCATCTGCATATTCCCATACACACACACACAGACACACACGCACACACGCACACACCACAGCACCCTAAAATGTCTGGCATACATACGCTGTAGGATTTTACACATCCAGGAGTTTCTGTGCACTGATGAGTAACAGGATATTAAAATGGGACTCTTCTAATCACAGTCTCACGGTTCCAAGTGCAAAGGACAAAAAAAAATAAATGCCAGGCACCCAAACATTCCAAAACAAAGTGCTAGATCACCTATGCAGAAGCTGCTGGCGTAGCCGTCACTTACCTCTGCCCTATGAACGAGTGAAGGGAAAGAAGCAGGTGGCAGGTGGAGAAGACCAACTTGGAGAGGGAGGGTGGTGCGATGTTCATCCTGCCTCATCCCCAAGAGGTGGGAGCTGGGTCCCTCCCATCACCGAGGGGTGGGAGCCCAGAGGAAGAGGCTTCAAGGGAACACTCAGCTACTTTGACACATCCTCATGGCTGAGTAACTAATTTGTGGGGCCCAGTGCAAAATACAAATGTGGGACCCCTTGTTCAGAAAGCATGAAAAAATGTACTAAATTATTTAAAAAGAACAAAAATGGACCGTGCCCATTGCTGTCGGAAGCAAACCCTCATGAAGCAGGCCTTGAGGCAAAAGTCAGGAATTCAGAGATGAAAAACAAGTACGTTTTCCATTAATTGCCTACCGTGTGCCAGGCATCGTGGTAGGCATTTTGCATATGTTCTCCTGTTTAACCTTTAGGACAATCCTGGTTGTTTTTATAGCAGGTTTTACAAGGTGGCAAAGACGAGATACAGGCTCAGGGGGTTCAGGCTCCAAAGCGTGGGTTCTTTCTACTGTACTTCTGTGTCTCGCATGGAAGATGAGAAAAGGTAGAATCCTGGCATTTTTTGAGCGCCTCCTAGAGCCAGCATCGTGCTTGATGGAGTTGATCCTCATGTTGGAGAATGAGCTTCTGCTTCTGGAGAATCCTTTCCTGGGCCTTTAAGATACGCCCACCATCTCCCCTGTTCACCAGAGCAGCGAGACTGCCAGGCAGAGTTGCTGGAATGCTGGTGGGGAAGGGAGCAGAAATGTTTCTCTTTCGCTCATATATTTTGTTCATTCATGTACTCTATTTATTTGAACCCTTCTCCTTGCCACCCCCGAATTCCCAGGGCAATTGTAAGCAATCGTACTTCTCTTTCTCTCTTTCTCTCTCTCCCTCTTTCTCTCTCTTTCTTTTAACCTCATCTTTGTCTGCCTAGAGCCAGCAGAATTTAATGAAAAGATAACTGAGAGGTTATGCACATGATGAAAGGAAAATAAATTATTTCAGGATAGCATGTTTTCTAAAATGATTTCAATGTATTCAACAACAACAAGAAAATGACCCATCTGCCCAATTATCTTCTTTGTCCAAGAATTACTTCATTGCTCAATCCAGCCATAAGGTCCAAATAACTAACTGCTGTCAGATAAAGGAAAAAAAAAAGGTTATAATTAAGCAGAAGCTGGGCAATGGGGTTAATGATCCTTTTCCCTGAAGGTTATGATCTTGGAATGTGTGTAAATTCATGACTGTATTTGATGCCTTGTCTAAAACATGGTCTGAAAGGCTGGAGCTGCAAGTAACCTTGGCAACAAAGCAAGGAAGGAGAATGGCCTATTGTGGAATCCAAAGATTTGAGAGCTTAAAAGTGGTTATTTAGTCCAGTCCCTTTGTTTGACAGACAAGGAAACTGAGGACCACAGATGCTAGATAAATTCTCTAAAGACACCCAGGTCATTAAGGCAGAATTGGGCCAGGAAGCCATGCCTCCTGGCTACAAGTCCAGGGCTTTCCCATTGCATCCTATTATTTTGCCTGTGGCTTATTTGCAAAGGTTATTTTTGTTTACTTGCTTATTTATGTTTAAATGATTTTGTTTTGATTTTTTTTGTTTTAAAAATTATAAAAGTAATATGTGCTTATTGTAAAGAAATTCACAACAGACGTATGTAGAATAAAAAGTGAGTCTCCCTTTCACTTCTCCCTCCCAGATGCCTATTTTCTCTCCAGTGGAAACCTATTAATTCACTGGTATATGTTCTCCCTGACGTGTCCCCATGCATTTACAAGCATATAGATTGTTTCCTTTTTCATAAGTGGAAACATACTATTCATATTGTTTTGAGTCTTACTTTTTTCATTTAACCTTTTACTGTAGCAAAACAAAGATACTTACCCCATTCTTTTGAAGAATTGAGATATAATTCACATAACATCAAATTAATCATTTTAAAGTGTACAAGTCAATAATTTTTAGTATACTCACATGTTTTGCAAACCAACACAACTACCTAATTCCAGAACATTTTCATCACCCAAAAGAAGTCCTGCGTATTAGGTTTCTCCAGAGAAACAGAACCAATAGGGAAGATATAGATATAGACACACACACATAAACACATACACACACACATGCACACACACATGGGGATTTATTATGGGAATTAGCTTGTGCAGTCATGGAAGCTGGAGGTCCCACAATATGCCATCTGCAAGCTAGAGAACCAGAAATGCCGGTAGCATAATTCAACCTGAGGCCAAAGGCCTGAGAACCAGGGATGGGGAGGTGTCGCTGGTCAGAGTCCTCAAGTTTAAAAGCCAAAGGCCTAAGAACCAGGAGCTCCAATGTCAGAGGATGGAAGAAGACGGATGTCCCAACTCAAGGACAGAAAGAGATAATTTGCCCTTGGTGCAGGGAAATCTCACTCTGTGTTTTTCCTCTATTCTCACACCACAACAATCATCAACACAGAAGACTTCCGGAACCAAACATGGGTTTTTTTTCCCCACCAACGAGCAAGCAATAATTCTGCAGCGGACACCAGCTTGGCGTCCTCTAATTCAATCTTGACACCATCTACCTAGAGATAGCATCAGATCCCACAGGGTGAGGAGGGCTCAGTCTCCAAAACTGTCCTCTACCCCTGCTTTCAGACACCAGTCACAGCCTCTGGAACTGTTGACTGACCCTCTTCAAGTTGGGGTACCCACAACCCCCTCTTTGAGTTTGATTAATTTGAGGGAGCTGCTCACAGAACTCAGGGAAACACGTTTACTGGTTCACTATAAAGGATATTACAAAGGATACATGCAGATGAAGAGATGCACAGGGCTTGCTACGGGAGAAGTGGTGCGGAGCTTCTCTGCCCTCCCCGGGTGCGCCACCGTCTGGGAACCTCCGTGTGTTCAGCTACTCGGAAGCTTTCCAAACCCTGTTCTTTTGAATTTTTATGGAGGCTTCATTACGTAGGCGTGACTGACAACCATGTAGAAATGTCACTGGATGAAAAGCACATGATCTCAACCAGAGGTGGGGAACCTACTGCCTTAAGGCCACATGTGGCCTTCTAGGTCCTTAAGCATGGCCTTGTGAGTGAACCCAAATTTTACAGAACAAATCCTTTCATTTTTATTAATAGATTTTGTTCATCTTTTATATGTTTATTTTATTTCTTAAATGAACAGATTTAAAATACCAAAGAATAAAATAAGTTTTCAATGAAATAATCCTCCCAGATTGACCAGCACAATTAGAACATTAGTAAGCCACAAGGGCTAAATTGAAGGCTACGATGCTCATGATTTAGTTCTGACTTCGCCACCTGACTGGCATCGCTATTGCACAAGGCTGGTTGGTGAGAGTTTATGGGGGTCGAGTACACCAGTCTGTCATCAGCTTTTGACATGGGTGCACTGTGTTTCCGTTTGAAGTGGAATTTGTGAATAGTTGCACAGCTCAACTGTATTTAATTCTGTCTGCTTAACAGCCCATCATGCCAAGAAGACCAAGAGAACGCTGAAAGAAAAAAATACATTTTTAATTGAAGATTGGGAACTACAATATTATCTTGTTTCTGCTAAAGGTAAATGATTTGCTTGCTTTGTGATACTGCAGTGTCAACATTAAAGAAATTCAATTGTCATTGGCATTATAACACTCATAAAGACCACAGAAATTTTAAATTAGAGGGAGAGGTGCGAAAGGTTGTATTGCAGAAATTAAAAGATGAAAAACAAAAGCAAAGGAAATTCTTTCAAGCAGCAATAAGATCTGGAAATAACGCCACTAAAGCAACTTATAAAGTAGCTTAGATACTGGGAAAAAGGGAAGCCATTCATTGATGTTGAATTTGTGAAAGAAGGTATTGTCAAAGTTGTAGGATGATTAGACCCTGATAACATTTCAAACAGCTGCCTCTTTCAAGGAGAACCATAACTGATTGGCAGCGTGAATTAGCCTTCAACTTAACAGAACAACTTCATACAATATTTCAAAAGGAAAATATATATTATTCAATTGCTTTGGATAAATCAACTGATACTATTGACTCGGCACCGATTTTATACTTCATTCAGGTCATAACAGAAGATCTTCTTTGCTACAAAGAATAACTCGCTTTGGGCACTCTTGTGAACAGAACATAGGGAATAGATCTCTTTAACAACTTTCAGGATAAATGCCATGAAGTTGGACTGAATTTGGTAAATTTAGTGAGTGTATGTACAGATGGTGCACCTTCCATGACAGGAAAACAGGAAGGGTTTATTGCACAGATATAAAAAAAAGTATTAACAGGTCCAGATACTCTCATTTCTTTTCATTGTATCTTGCATCAGCAAAATCTCTGTGCTAAAACTACTATTTTAAGTGACACTTTGCAACAAGTTATAAGTAACTGTTAACCATATTAGTTATCGATGGCACAAATGTGAACCAAAATTTTATCTCTGTGAGAACAGATAGTTAAATTTTATGAACTACAGAATCAGCAATGTGAATTATTGAAAGAAGATTTTCATAGGAATGCAGCATTTCTGTGTAATATCATGTCAAATCAAAATGACTTGAATATTTCTTTGCAAGGTAAAACTAAGTCTATATAAGATGTGTGGCAAAAAATCCAAGCATTTCCAAAAAAGCTATCTTTTTCAAAGCACTTCTTCAAAAGAATTTTGGATGAACATTTTCCACAGTTAGCAAAGGTCATTTATGAGTGGGATGATATATGCAAATCATTTAAAGAATACACAGCTGTTACAGACCTATTAATTGGAGAATACAATGAAAGATTCACTGACTTTGAGAATCATGACATCACACTCAGATTAACATTTCAGCCTCACCTAGTTGATATCACTAAGGCACCTAAAGAACTACAGATGGAATTGATTGAGTCATTGTTTAATGCCAGGAAAGGGCCCGTTGAAATATGGAAAAGTACAGTAGAATACCCACGCCTTCGGCAACACGCCCAAAAAATGCTTTCTTGCTTTTCAACCACTTATTGCTGCAAATCTGCATTTTCCTACCTAACCCAAATCAGTACACCCTCAAGGTCACAAATGACTGATGCCCATCTAGAGGATCAACTGAAACTGTGGACTTCCATGTTGCAACCAAATATTCAAATGCTTTCCAACAAAAAGCAGACACAACAAAGTCATTAAAGGTTAGCTAGGTTTAAAATTAACAAATAGTTTTCATTTTTTGAAATTATTAAATACATAGTAGTTAGATTTTTATAAAATAATGTACATTTTTAAGTATATCTAATTGAAGTTTCTTGAATGTGGCTTTATTTGATTACAACTAAATCTATGTGGCCTTTCAACATGAAAATGTTCCCTGATTTAAACCCAGCAAGGCTTGCCCAGACTTTTCTTGGCTTCTCTGTGCTGCATTCCTTCCTCCAGGGAGTGGGTTAGGACCCTCTCTGGAATGACAGTCTTTTGACTCACAATCATATTAGAGTCCTGCCTTGAACAGGTGAAAGGAGGACAGAGAAGGTTAGAGAGAGAGAGACTCTGTTTCCTGTGGCCTGCTCCTGAGACCTAAAGCACCCCAACATTAGAGCAAAGAAACTAACAAGGGCTATGGGAGTTATAAGCCAGGAACCATGGATGAAAACATATACAGATAGACAGATATCATAGTATCACACCCTTACTGTGGCTTTTTGTTCTATCTATTTTTACATTTAGCCTTTTAATCCAGTTAGAGTTTATTTTTTCATACAGTGTGAGATAGGGATTTAACTAAATTTTTTCCTTAAGGATAGCCAATTGTTCTAATCCATTTATTGAAATTTCAGTTTTCTTCAATTATTTGGAATACCACATTTAATATATATTAATTTTACTTATCTATTCAATGACTTTTTGTCACCTATTATGTTCTCGGTAGCATGAAAATTTGTAAAACTCTTGTAAAGATACATTTATTCATGTAATATGGAGTTCTCTTTGCTACCATAACTCACATCTTAAGTAAATCTATTCATTGATATCAAAGTCTGGTACGCACGCGTGCACATACACACAACACACACACATATACAGAACTACTAAACATAACATCTACTTACATTCTATTCAGGTTACGTTCTGTTCAGACTACATTCTATTCAACTCATTCTGTTTGGATTACATTATCTTAATAATAAAACGTACAAAATTAGCATTCTTTTTGCAGACCCCTAGATGTACCTATGTCTGAGTATAAAAGCACATGGTAATTTTGACTGATAGAAAAATCATATAGTTAAAAATGTATAGGTTTTTCTATTAAAATAATTACTTTGCAACCATCTTCAATTTAGCACTCTATGGAATTTAGCAATAACAGAGTCAGAGGAAACCTTCGTGGGAATATGAAGTAAAACCTACACATAGACCAGGTCCATGGAAAGAAATGCGAGCTCTATCCCCAGTCTTAGATTAAGAGGGAAAAGCAGCTGAGGCACAAGACTTCCGGTGGGTGGCCCCTCCATAGGTTAGATTTTGAGGGGGGTCATCTTTGTTTTCTCTCATCCATCCTCATACCCTCTCTTCTCCCTCGTTTTCCTTTCAATGCCCACATGCTAACCTTCCTGCTCAGGGCCCTCCTGGGAGCCCAATCTTGTCTTCCCTCAGAAAGAATTCGTCACAGTGAAGCGTGAACTCTGGCCTCATAATCACTCAAGTTCTCGGGCTGATGGAGCAACTGCCATCTTGAAAACTGCTGGCTGCCTTGCCAGAGGGAAGAGACTTCTGGAAGATGTCTCACTGGTGACTGAGAGCTCAACCTGGAAATAACATAAATTACTTCTGCTCGCAACTCATTGGTTAGAACTGGTCTCACAGCCCCGCCCAACCACACGGGGATCAGGAAGTATAATCTCAGCCTGAGCCCAGAAGGTGAAAAGCTGGAACTGTTCTGTGAGCCACTTGAATAGCTGCCACCATGGTCTAAGATAGAAAGAGACAGATGGAAACAAGGGAAGAAACTATAGAGTGATAAAGGAAGTACTAACATGCCTCCAGGCTTTAGGTAAGAAGGCTGGGATCAGGCCATACGGAATTAGTTCCAGTTGTGTTAGAAAGATGTGGCTTCAGGAAGGCATTTCATATGAAGTCACTCTGGAGTAGGATCCCAAGGAGGGCGCCATTTTCTGAAACATTTCTGAAGCTGATAGAGTTCTTAGCATTCAAAGAGTGAGCAAGGGCAAACTGTTTTTGCTCATCGGCCATCGATTTAATCCTAATGTGAGGAGTTTATAGAGATCATCCAAATATTAAGTCACCAAGCCAGAGGGTATTTTGAATGCATTTGGGGAATGGCGGAGCTGTCTGTTCTTGAGTAAGCACCTGCCCAGCCCCCACTGTCTGTAAGCACTCTTAGTATGTGTGTGTGCACTTCTGTGAGAGAAAAATCAATATCTTCTTCGATATGTGGAAATTGAGCTGTGTCAAGGCATACATGCCTTGTCTGATAGCATTTCTCTGCCAGGAATCTAATATATTGATCAAATTTCCCTAGCAGGGCATCATGCAATATACAATACCAAGACAGGCTGACGGTAGGAATGTCGGCTATACATTTTTGTGTGTGTGTGAAATGTCTCCTTTACTAAAAAAACAAAGCTTGAGATCTCCATGCAGGGCACTGTCCCTCCTGATGAGTGACCTAATCTCCTGGCAATTTCTGGCCATGAACAACACGCTTTCCTATCTGTTTCTGTGGTTCACCTGCTCCTTGCTGAGGGCGAGAAATGATTTTCTCAGTTGGAACACTCCTGTCAAACACAGGGTTCTGCCTCCTTCTGATTTTTGCCTCCACTTTGTCCTACCCCCTTCTCTGAGCCAAAGCAACACCCCCTTTCCCCCCAGTAACTAACAGCAGCAAACATGTGGGTGACTATCTGGCTGCGTCTCTCTATAGCTATAGAAGTTGTACCTTTGCGTTGTGTGCGTGCTGTTTTGATTGTCGCTAATAACTTTCGTTGTTGTTAAAAGATCAGGATGATGATGGAAATGAGGAGAAGGGCTCTCTGCACTGGCTCTTTGAGACATGCTCATTCCTAGCTCAGAATAATGACACACAGGCATAAGGGGTTGTGGCTGACACTCTGTTCATCGTTGATGAGCCTGCCTTCGGCTGCTAAAGAGGAAGGGACATGGAGAAGCAGAGAGGAGGACGTGCCTGTATTTTTAAATAAACTGCCTTGTGATGCAGAAGGCCTGTGAAACATTTGAGATATTGAACCCTAAATACATGGAAAATTACTCACATGGTTTTGTATTTTTTTTTCCCCCTAATGACTCTAGTAATCCAAAGGAAAATTATTCCAGTTAAATGACTCATCTAAAACACATTTTTCAGCAGTATCTTAGGCAAAGAAGAATCTATTCAGAGATAACAATTTATTATTTAACGTTTGACAGGTCCACAGAAGAACAAGTCAATTGAGTCCAAATAAAGAACTGTGCTATTTTTAACAACTTCTAGACGTTCTTGGCAGAACCAAGGCCAGACTTTGTTAGAAGAATAGGTTTGTGATGTTTTTCCTTCAGGTTTTCAATTAAAATTTGATAATCAAAATAATATTTTAAAGAAAAAGACAAAAGTAGCATTAGAAATGCTTATCAAAATGCAATGAAAGGGTTAACAAAAAAAAAAGAGTGATATAGGAACAAACTACCTTGGAAGGTAATAAATGTACCTGTTAATAGAAATTGTAATATTTTTATTACATTTCTATTATTGCATAGATTGTTAGAGGGAAAAGCACATTATAATGTGCTTTTCTTTTCCTGTAATGGGAAAAGACATTGCATCCTTTATAGATAAAAAACATCATTCTATTGGAATTTTATCCTTCAAATGTGCAACAAATCTAATACAGGGTTTTTACATTTTCACAATGTTTTGAAACATTTCATAACTGTTACTTTATTTGATAAGCATGCATTCTCATCAGGTAGGTAGGCATGCATTATTATCCCTGTTTTACTGATGAGGCAATGGAGACCAAGTTCACATAGCAAAATAACAATAAAATTGGAGCACATTTCTTTAGACCAAAAATGAACCCATATTTTTGGGCACAAGCTTATTTTTATTTTATTCTTTTCGCTGGCACTGAGGTTGAGCTCATAGAAGTCCTTGAAGAGTTTTTTTGGATGTATAAATTTTTTTATCTTCCTTCTGAGAGAGTGACAAACAAGGGTTTTGTTCCCTTTGTGGTGAAAATGGATATTATATTGCACTTCGAAGGCCCAAAGGAGACAAATTGACCCAATTTTGTCTTATATCACTTTCCCGTACCTTCACTGGGAGTGACTTACACTGGGGTTAATTGCAGTAACAGTGGAGAAATTAACATGGGAATGCCATGATAATTGAATATAGACACTCATAAATCCAAAATAAGATTTTGAGTAATAATACCATTATGCCACAATCTGATTCCCATCCCTCTTATTTTTCCTATATTATGCAGTTAAGCACTTTACTATCATATGTGTTTCATGTTTGTCTAGTTTCACCAACACATTGTAAGTAAATTGAATATAGGACTTCTCATCTCTTTTGTAACCCTATGTCTAAAATATTTTAATCTTTTTTTTTTTTTTTTTTGAGACAGAGTCTCACTCTGTTGCCCAGGCTAGAGTGCTGTGGCATCAGCCTAGCTCACAGCAACCTCAAATTCCTGGGCTCAAGAGATCCTCCTGCCTCAGCCTCCCGAGGAGCTGAGACTACCAGTCATGAGCCACCACGCCCAGCTAATTTTTTCTATATATGTTTTTAGTTGTCTGGCTAATTTCTTTCTATTTTTAGTGGAGACAGGGTCTCGCTCTTGCTCAGGCTGGTATTTTAATCTTTAGAATCCTCTTGAAACTTTCTCCATTTGAAAATATTGCATGCTGCATTTTTGCTGAATACTATATGTTTATTGTCTGCCTTCCATGTTGATTTGGTTATACTCTGCAAATATCCATGCTAATTCATTCACTCATTTATTTCTTCATTTATACACGCATACATCTAGGACAGCTAACATGTATTGTACTCCTATAGTACTTACCACATTATGTTGTAACTGTCTGTTTTCCCCCTAGATTTGAACTATTTGAAGGCAGGGACTGAATGTTTTTAATCTTTTCATCACAGAAAGTACCTGGTGTACAATGAATGTACTTTGTGGAACGGCATTCAGTAAAATGCCATGTATCTGTCAGGTAATGACTAAATGCTGTCTAGTGGAGAAGACAACACTGCTTTCTTTTGCTTTCTGTTTTAATCATTTTTCTCATAAATGAAACGTTTGAAATATTTGAGAGAATAAAACTCTACCTTTTGACTGGAGTTTAAAATTGCATTACCACACGAGATCCTACTTAGGTAAAACAAACAACCTATTTGGGGGATGGCTGGATATTGCATGCCCCTGAAGCTATTAAATATGTTACCAATATGCATAATTTTTCAGATTAATAGATTAATATACGCATGTCATATGGTGGGGATCAGTATATACAATATTTTAAATCTTAGTAGAATAAACAGAAAACAATGAAAACAGGAGTAGATAATTATTTCTATGTTCATTTGAAATTCTGCCTCTAGTTAAACTGAGCAGCCTTTTCAAAATCATTGAAACTGTAATAACATGCTACTAAATGCTTTTGCTTCTTCTATTTTTCATTTGCTAAGGTAATGCATGCTTTAAAACCTGGAAACCTTTGAAATATGCATCAGCCTCCTGCCTGGTGTGGAGTTTGCCTTGAGGTCAGGGCTTTCAGTTCCTTGGTTGCTGAGTCTGAGGTTTCTGCCAAAGGCCACGAAATATCCTTTCATTAACTGGTTGTTGGCGGTAAATATAATTAAGAGCTAGTCGTAGATTAGATGTAGTCAAAGGATAGATGTCTCCTGTGGTGTGAAAATAGGACCAAAGACGCTGATCCTATGACAAGAGTCCTGTACAATCACACCCTATAGTTGGTGGAGATTTGATATAACTAAATGGTTTGGAAGAAAGCAGCCCTGTAATGGTGGTGGTTTCTGACACACAGAGCAATCTTCTGTGGTTCTGGCACGCAGAGTGCGGCGGCTTGACTCCACACGTCGGCAATTCCTCTGTTTCACCAAATCCCTTTCCCAGGGACCCTCGTGACAGGCCAGTTAGGTGCATGTTTGTACAGGTGGAGGATCAGCTGTTTTCCCTGGAAGTCATCCTCTTCTCTTTCCAGTTTTCCTGTAGGGGGGTCACTCAGGGGTGACCAGAAGTTTGTGACTCCTTGAAGGCAGAGACTGCTGTTGCTGCGGCTGCCAAAACACAGCCTCAGAGAGACAATGATTTGGACCTGGCTTGCTGACGGCTGTCTCTAGACTCCCTGGCACCACTCAGTTTTGGAAAGAAAAAAATATACCTAGTAGCATTCAAGTCTAAAAGTGTAATGAAGTTAGTGTATCCACATGTATGCTTTTAAAGGGATTAACCCAGTGTTCCAGGAAGCCTTTTGAGAATAATAAATTATTTACTTTTTCCAAAGGAGATGGAATAGGAAATCTTTAACTGTGCTCATAGAGATCAGATTTTTTGAAAGTCAGACTTTTTTTGAGTAAGGAGGAGGTAGCTGTTTGTGTTTCACAGAATAGACCCAAGTAGGCTTTGTTTTCACCTGGGTCATTAGTGCATGGTTCTGATTATGCCTGAGCATACCCATCGCACTTTGCTGAAGTCTGCTGTAACATGGTTAAAAGAAAAATTCAAAATCATCTTGTGCTGAGAAGGAAAGATTTTGAAATGCTAATATTTGCTTTTGCAAGATAACATGCTGCTAATTAACTCCTTCCTTCTATCTTGCAATTCTCTCCTTTTTTGGCTCATTTTACAAATTGGGACCATTGGCCAAAACCTCTCTTCATGTTCTTGACACTAGTCAAACTGGACTCCTTGCCATTTCCAGAACTCAATATCAAATAAATATTTATCAAATCCATGTACACGCCAGGTATAGTGTGATGTGTTCTATATACAGAGAAGTTCTTCAAGGTGATTAGTAATTATTCATTCTCTTCTTCAATCAAAAAATGCTTAATGAGCACCTACTATCTTTCAGGCATATGCTAAGAAGTGAGGATATGGCCGAGAATAAAGCAGACATGTTTCCTGTCTTCATGGAACCTACAGTCTAGCAGAGCAGAGATGTTGATAATAACCAGGGATGGATAGGAAGATACAAGACAGAGCAAGGAGGTCTGAGCCAGAGGAAGGATGTTTTCCTGAGACTCGAAGAAGGTGGTGTTGAACGCAGGGGCCGAGGGAAGAGGGTGGGGGAGTGTGCGCGAGGTCAGAGAGTGGCACAGCAGTTGGACTGCACAGCCAGCATTCTTGGTTCGAATCCTGGCTCGCTGCTACCTTCCTGGTAACTTTGGACAAGTCACTTAACTTCTGTGCCTCCATTTCCTTATCTTTAAATGGGGATAACAACAGCACTAATCTCTCTGTTGTCCTGGTAAATGAATTGCTATATGCCCAGTACATAGGAAGAATTATTTTAACAAGGAAGTGAAAATATTTCGAGTCCCTCTCTAGCACAGAGTGTAGCATGTAAGAAGATTGGAGTAAGCAGTGAGCCTATGAAACTGACAGAGCTTGGATTGTGGGGGACGCAGCCTGGGGAGAGCGTCTTGTAAACATGGGAAGGAATTTTTTTGATCTGGAGAGTAACAGGAAATCATTGACAATGTTTAACCAGAACAGCGACATAATCAGGTTTGCATGGGCCAACCTGGTGGCCATGGAGATAAACCAAAGTGTGTGGATTGGCAAGATACATATGAGGTAGAATTAACAATATTTGATTATGCATTAAAAGTGTGAATGAGGAAGAGGGAATAGTAAACAATGGCTATCTGGACTAGACCTAGGGTACTTCTTGTGTTCAAATAACAGGGAGAAATCAGGAGAGCTGTGGATACACGTGGGTTGACAGGCTTGGTGGTGAGAGGTGAGGGAATTTTTTTTCTATGAGTTTATCTTTTCCAAGTGCTAGGAATGCTCCCAGTTCACCTGCTGGGGGTGAGCTGAGAAATGGGGGCGATGGAGGTTTGAGGAACCATGATTTGAAATACAGGTTGTAGTGAATGGGAGAGAGCGCTTACTAGGGAAACCAAGGCAGAGTGTGGGACTCTGGTGAGCTTGATGATATTCAATTTTTAGTGGCACCCAACTGCCTAGGTGTGAGATTTTCTCAGCAGCTCTTGGTGGCTCTTAGATGCAGCGGAGTCGTGAGTGGCGGAGAACTCCAGGATCAGGATAATCAGACAACATTACTGATACTAACATTTACTGGAGATTTACTAGGTGCCAGGTACTGTTCTAAGAGCTTTACTGTCATTTAATTAGATGCAGGCAGGTCTTAAAGTTGCATGAAATGTACTAATTAGTGGCCCATCGACCAAATTCAAGTCAGTAAATAAAAGCTTAGCTGTTTGGCATGTTTATTTATATGATTTTATACGTAATTTGTGTTTCTCTGGCCTTACAAATCTATGGGAAAAATAAGGGTCAAAAACAATGTCTTGGCCGGGTGAGGCGGCTCACACCTGTAATCCCAGCGCGGAGGCCAAGGTGGGACGATCACCTGAGGTCAGGAGTTTGAGACAAGTCTGAGCAACATAGCAAGATCCCATTTCTACAAAAAATTTAAAAACTAGTCAGGCGTGGTGGTGTGCGCCTGTAGTCCCAGCTACTTGGGAGACTATGGTGGGAGGAGTGCCTGAGCCCAGATGTTTCAGGTTGCAGTGAGCTATGATGGGAATGGTGCCACTGCACTCTAGCCTGGGTAACAGAGCGCGACCTTGTCTCTTACAAAAAAAACAAAAAGACAACGTCTCTCTGCCTCTCTGCCTCGGTCCTATTCACTCTGAAAAATTCTTCTCAGATTCTGTTTTAGCTTCCCAGGGTTGCTACAACAAACTGCCACAAACTGAGTGGCTTCAAACCGCAGAAAGTTATTGTCTTACGGTTCTAGAGTTTGGAAGTCTGAAAACAAGGTGTCATCTGGGCCAAATACACTCTGAAACCTGTAGAGGAGACTTGTACCTTGCTTCCTCTTAGCACCTGGTGGTGGTCACCAATCCGTGGCATTCGTGGGCATGCAGCTGCGCCACTCCAATCTCTGCTTCTATAATCACATGGCGTTCTCCCCGTGTGGCTCTGTCTTCATATAGCACTTTCTTCATCTTATAAGAACACCAGTAATATTGGATGAGAGCCTACCCTAATGGGCTCATCTTAACTTGATTGCATCTGCAATGACCCCACTTCCAACTAAGGTCACATTCTGAGGTACTGGGGTTAGGCCTCCAATATATCTTTCTAGGGGACACAATTCAACCCATAACAAATCCCTTCCAATTAGCTCAGAAAGTGCCCAGGAGTTCTCCTGCATGGTCATGAACTAGTACTCTTTGTTTCCACATGCATTTCTTCTCTCCCGTTCTGGTTTGTTAAAGTGATGCCTCCCATGCGGCCAGCAAGATCAATATATGACTGCAAATGCCTCCAAACCTGCAAAAAAGCACATACAGAGGGACAGTCCTCACCAAAGGTATCAGGGTCTCCTTGATGCTACTGCTGCCTGTCCTGTCCCTGCACTCTGTGATCTGGCTATAGGTTGTTCTGCTGTGTCCATTCTGAGTTCTCACATAGTCACCACGTGGTGACCTGACCCTCTACCTGTACATCTCCCCCTCGATTTGTTGACTGCAAAGTGGTGCTCTACATTATGCTTTGTTCTGTCCACTCCTCTGCAGGGCCTGCTCCCTAAGCTCAGCTGGACTAGAGGACAATCAGCAGGACAGATACTGTCTGCAGCTTAATCTTCCCTCCTGCTGACATGAACCTTGAACCAGAGTCCTTGGACCAAACTTGTGAGCCTCACTTCTCTTGTACCCTGGTCTGATGGCTGTTATGGTGCCCCTTGGTTCAAATAAAACTTCTGCTATACCCAAATGTGTCCAGAAATGTCAACAGGAATCCTAGGGTGAATGCAGCTTAGCTTGTCAAGCCAAGACTATGGCTTCCTATGATATATATTTAAATTAATTTTATGCAAAAATGTAATCACAGCATGAGGCTGTGATGAGGCTTATCATCAATAACTGTTGGGTTGGGCTGTCTACTGTGGGTGTGCTGCTGAAGATATAAAATATCTTTTGTCCTATTAGAAAGGGCTTTCTCCATGCCCTTCACATTTAATTTCCACTCTCCGTTTCTTTGCAAGCCTGCTGAATCCACTGAGATGTCTGATTTTGGTCCACAGCCCCTTCTAGTCAATGATAGACTCTCATTGCAGATAATACAACATGGCCAGTAATATTCAGCTATAGTACATCATGATGTCTTTTACTTATGAGAGCCTCTATCATTAAAGTAATTATAAATGTTTGTACCTAATCCTCACTATGACAATTTTCACTTTCACCACAATAAGAAAAGGGTTGACTGTAGTTATATCTGGTTTTTTGTTGTTGTTGTGTTTTTTTTTTTTTTGGTTTTTTTTTGAGATAAGATCTTGCTCTGTTGTCCAGGCTAGAGTGCAGTGGCATCATCATAGCTCACTGCAACCTAAAACTCCTGGTCGCAGGATATCTTCCTGTTTCAGCCTCCTGAGTAGCTGGAACTACTGATGTACGCACCACAACTAACTTTCAAGAATTTTTTGTAGAGGCTGGTCTTGAACTCTCAGCCTCAAGTGATCCTCCCACCTCAGCTTCCCAAAATGCTAGGATTACAGGTGTGAGCCACTGTACCCAGCTGTACCTGGATGTCTTCTATCTTAGCCTGCCTCTAGGTATAACACCTTTCTTCCCATCCAAAATGTCAATCTAAAGTTAGCAAATCAATTAATCAACCAAAAAATATTTATTGTTTCTTATATGTTCTGCACTAGCAGAAAACAGACACCAGCAAATTACTTTTTTGATAATTATTTTTAAATTCTTCAAATCTAGATTATTTAAATCATCCATTCAAGAAACACTGAGTGTCTACTATGTGTCAGGTACTGCGCCAGGTACGAGGGGATAGAATAGAAGCAAAACAGAGAAAATCTCTACCTTCTTGGAATCCATCATCTGATGGAGGACCCAGACCTTAACAATCTTACCAATAAATATATATTTACAAACTTAGAACTGTAAAAGAATGTACAGGGTGCTATGTATGATAGGGAGAACCTAAATTAGATTGGGCATGGATGGTCAGTAATATTTAAGCCAAAGTTTGAAGGATGAACAGGAAGAAACGGAGGAGAAGAACATCTCAGGCAGGAGAATAGCACATGCGAAAGACCTGATGTAGAAGACAGCGTGGTGCCTCAAAGAAACAGAAAAAAGACTAGTGAAGCTGGAGCCCAGTGAATTAGGAAGAAGGTGAGAAGAGATGGAGGAGAAGGAAAACAAGGACCACAACCTGTATGGCCATGGTAAATGTTATGGCTAGAATGTGTTCCTCTAGAGTCCATGTGTTGGAAACTTAATCTCCAGTGCAACAGTGTTGGGGGGTGGGGCCTCATAAGAGGTAATTGGGTCGTTAGGGCAGAGCCTTCATGAATGGACTAATGTGGCTATTACAGAGCAGGTTAGTTATCATGAACATAGGTTGTTACAAAGTGAATCTGGCCCTTGGTGCCTTTCTCTTTCCTATATGGTTGCTTCTGCCTTCTGCCAAGTGATGACCCTTGCCAGAGGCCGGTACCATGCTCTTGGACTTCCCAGCCTCCAAAACTGTGAGCCAAATAAACTTATGTTCTTTATAAATTGCCCAGTCTGTGGTATTCTGTCATAGCAGCAGAAAACAGACTAAGACAGCATTCTGGATTCCGGATTCTGGATTCTACCACATGTACCATGAGAAGCATTGAAGAATTTTAAGCAGGAGAAAGATGTGATCAGATTTATGCTTTAAGGGATTGTTTTGACCGTTGTGTGGACAATGGAGTAGGGTCAGATGGGAGAGACTAGCTAGGAAGCTATTATTACAGTTGAGGTGAGAGAAGATGGTGGCTGGTGCTGCGGAAACAGGGAGAAGTGAGCAGATTCAAGAGATATTTTGGAGGTAGAGTCAACAAGTCTCTTTCTAGAGGAGTATGAAAAGAAAGTATTAATGGATATAGATCACTGAATTATTTAGGTTCTAATCCAAATAATCTTGGAATCAATCACTTGTTCAGCCCTGGAGTCACCACTGAAAATATGTTCCAATGCTTCTCTGGGGTACACCATTGAAGAAGACCCAAATGCCCAATTCACAAGCAGACAGAAAAATTGGCTTTAATTTTAGTGTGTGCTTTGCCTGGGGATGTGTGGTCCATTTCACGGTTTCAGGAAGTGAACAAATGAAAGTTGTTGCTTTTTTTCTTTTTAGGCTGTCATAAGAATCCAGCTTTCAGAGATATACAGACAGCAGGAGCAGGAAATGATGAATGTTTTTCTTAATTCAGTAGGCAGTCTCTTGCTTGCTGTCTCCTCCCCCATTCTTTGCTTCTTGCTTGACATTCACTAGCAAGAGCCTGGAGGAATTATCTTCGAAATACACCTGCCCAATATACACTCAAATCTATACTCCTTATACACTCCCAGTCATGCTAACGTACTCCCCTTTATATGGACACACCCTTCTTCCTAACTCCCTGGGGCTAACTGCTTCTTCTCGTGGCCCTCTCTCCCCCTTCTTCTACCCAGATCCTGGCTCTCAGGCAACAGCTGGAAATATGTGAGACGGAATGCACTGCAAACTGGTGGGATGGACATGCTGAGCTTCCCTAACTGGTTTTTCCTAATATCAATTTGTCACGCAAAGAAGAGGAACTCCTTTCCCCTAGAGTCAAGACAAAATAACTCTCTGTTGCAGTGTCCAAGTCAGAGGCTTTTGGTAGCTTGTGGCGGGTGGGAGGGTCTTGCCTCAGAGACCCTGTACCCTGATGTCAGGAACACTAAAGACTGACAAGACTGGACTATGCTTCTGCTCCAACCTCTCACTTTCCCTAACTTCTCAACAATGTTAATTTAAAAAGAAAAATAATATGGCCAAATATTTACAGTAGTTCCCTTTGGGTGAGAAGATGACAACTTATTTTTTTGTGTGTGCTCCTTTACACTTTTCTCTGCTTTCTAAGTTCTCTACAATTAGTGTGTATTAATTTGATAATTAAGAAAAAAAACAAAAATTTAGAATCAAACTTCCCTAAAGTCAGGCTAGGAATTTTTTGATTATATATATTATAGTTGCAATGGAACAGAAACCCAAAGGCTTTTGTGTAACCCAGCAGGACTTCAGGATCCCATTGTCACGCTTAATCCCATTTGCACAAGACCCTCACTCCCTGAATGGTTCTAATTTCTCACTTTCTAGTTAGTCTATTTTTCCCCTTGCTTACAGTTCTCTCACTCTAACTTAAGTTTCTAGCCATCCAAGGGTTGGAAGAGAGTCCAGATTCTGATGATACATTTTTACAATGAGAATGGATTTGCAGAGACCCCCAAATTGTCATGCTTATCACTCCTGTAAAAGAAAAAGATAGATTGAAGAGCCCGTTTATGTTGTTACATGGAGTCTACTGTGTTAAGTGCTGTTAAGTGTGAATAAGATAGGCATGGTTCCTGTCCCTAAGGAGCTAGCTGCAATTTGGGAAAGGTTATTTCTCCAACTTTAAAGATTTAAGTGTTGGCAGAAAATAGTGATTCTTCTTCTTTGATCAAAACATCTGTGAGACTAATAAAAGACAAAGCCATGACAAAGTGAGCCACATAATGGCCTACGGCAATTTTTATAGCCTGAATGAAAAGCAAAAAGCTCTTTTAAGTAACCAAAACAAATAATCTAAATCATTATTCCCTAGTCATTTTGATTCAATAACAAAATAACCACGTCTTATACCTTTTCATTCTTCACGTGGTTGTTCTGTTTGTTTCACTTTTTGGTCAGCGCTTAGGTACAGATAACAGAAAACCATTCTAGCAATTTTAAGGGGGAAGGGCTGAATATAAGCAACTAGGTGCTTACAAATTCATTACAAGGGCTGGAGGAGTGGGCTGATGTCTGAGAAATCGGGAAGGCCCCACTCCAAGAAAATGTTCTTTCCTCTTCCAGTTGGTAACAATACCCTCTTCATATCTTGTAACCCAAGGCATAACTTATAAAGTTCACCACCTCCAACATAACAATATAAAATCTTAGAGAAAGAGGAAAGAGTAAACAAAAGAAATTCGTTGCTATAATAACAAAGCGAGGAAGAAAACCTGGGTAGCCAGTACAGACTCTGTTTCTGCATCCGGGCCCAAGCCCCTGGTTGGTATTTAGAACTTTCTTCTACTCCCATCTCATGCTCCTTTTTCACCCTCAGTGGCCACCTCAGCTAATCATACTACTTTATCTGATGCCATATTTCAAACCTTCATTCTAAGAGGTCTGAACCTTTGGTGATCCTGCCTGTATTGGGCTGGTGCATATTCAATTAACTTTTACCACTGAACACAGCAGCACAAGGGGGTGCCTGGGAAACTCTTCTTGGTTTTAGTCCCACTTCAACCTATCCATTTCACTTGTGATTGACACTGTTCCCTCTTGAAAATCAGGATCAGTCACTCTAACGACATAGGAATCGCCTTTTACTTGTTGATTTAGCATCATGAAGAGCCCATATTGGCCAATTGGCTACCTCAACTCCTTTTCAATGGAACCACTGTTGAGTCCCCAGATGGAAGCAATCTTTTCCGAGTTATTAGGACATCTAAATCAGCAGAAAGCCAAGAGCCATGAGAAACAGATGCAAAAACTTTGTGATTGGCTCCTTAAAAGTAATAATGGAAGGTGATACTTTCACTGCTTGGTTTCTAGACTCCTACCATCTGACTGGGAGAAGTTGCACCATATACTGGCTACTGGTTAGAGCATTATTTCATTCGATAGCTCAGTACCCCAATTTCTCAGAGTGGTGTCTCCTAGCTGGTACTGTAACTGAATCTTCATTAGGTTATTCAACCATTCTGCAAGGGCACGTGCTTGTAGGTGATGAGATACATGGTGAGACCAGTGAAATCCATAGACATCCTCTCTTTCTCTCTCTTCTTTGGTAGAAGCAATATTGAATGGGACACTGTGATGCTGAGTAAAGGTATTTAGAGGCAGTATTACTAGCAGAAACATAGCTGGCAAAAAGGCAAATCCACATTTAGAATGAGTGTCTAGTCCAGTGAGGATAAGTGATTTCCTCTCTCTCTTGTTCCCATGATGGAAAGAGATAAATGTAATTAACTCTCCACCATGTATCTGACTGGTCTACCTCTACCCCGAATGTGGTATTATATTAGGGACTCAGCTTTGGTCTCTGTTGCCATCAGGTTAAACAATCAGTAGTTGCCAGATCATCCTTGGTGAGGGGAAGGCAATATTTTTGAGCCTCTGCTTATTCTTCATCCCTGCTACCATAGCTATTTTATCCATGAGCCCATTGGCCAAGCCCTGGGTAACAGGGAAAAGAGGCTGATTGATATTTATAGAAAATCATTCTGTATAACTGATTATTGAGTACCTCCTTGGCAATAGCCAAGGGTGAAATTCTTAATCTCTATGACGTATTCAGGGGTCGTGGCTACAAAGAAGAAAATCTGACTCTGGTTAATTTAAACAAAACTAAATTTTATTGGATGGCTTTGGGAAGCTCACAGCATCAATGTGAAGGTAGGTAAGCAAATCCTAGAAAAAGGCAGAAGCCAAGAAAATTTCATAGTCAAGAATAGAGCGGAGGTCATGCCAGAGGAGGTCAGGTTGGGACCCTGAGTTTGGCAGTCCAACTTTGGACACTCACTGCCATTTTCACTGCTGGACTCGTAAATCTGCTATATCCTTGGAGAATGTGCTCTGCCTGTTGCTGTCATTGAGTATTTCCACACGAGGCAAATCCCTGGCAGGAGCATCTTTTTGGCCAAATCCGGGCCACATGCTTCTTGCCAAGGAGTGGGGTTAAAGATACCTGCTCAATTTAGGCATAGTGGGATCTAGAGTCTTGCCTCCCATCAAAACATAAGAGATGGGAGATTCTGCCATCTCGGAAGCCAGCTCTCATGCAGATAGCCAAAACCTGACCACCATCTACCACACCCTCTAAGCCTCAGTTTTCTCATCTGTACAGTTGAGATAATTGTTTCCTTTTTTATGCTTGTCATTTGCTATGACATTTTATCCTAATATCCTTTTCATCCTTATTCTTTGCTGTGAGGATTAAATTAAATTACCCATGTAAAATACAATAAATCTTTGTCGTTATTGTTTTGATTATTACCTCAATGTCATTATCTCCTTGTCCTGAAGCAATTTCTGCAATCCCTAACCATGGATCAATCCATCTATCCTTTCCCTCAACTTCTGCTCTGGACTGCCAGAAATAACTGGTAAAACCATCCCAATTGTTTTTATTACAAGTTGAACAGTTTCCAACTACAAGGGGCCCTCAGTGTTGCTCACACATCTCTTACCCAACTCTGCCCCCACTTCCCCAAGGAACTGGGCGTAGGGGGGAGCAGAGTTGACTCCTTTAGAGAGGAAACAGGGACTTGACGTGTAAACTTCCTTAATGCTTTCCCCATCGATCTACTAACTCATGTATATTTGCCCCAATTATTACTATCACCCCACCCCCAAGTCTCCACTGATGTCAGGTCTCTGCTTTTAAGGACTAATCTGTAATATTTTGCCTTCTTGGGGCCCTTGCTTGAGCGTCCATCGCTAGATTTTCTGTCTCTTAGTCCACTGGTCTCTTCCCTGTGGCTTGCAGTATCAAATGCTGCAGAGACACTTTTGACACTCATTAGCTATCGCTGCTTCTGGAGTTATTAAAATAAAACCCTTATTGTTTTTGTAGATTTGATAAAGACATTTTGTAAAAATTAAAAGCAACACAGAGAAGTACAAAGAGTAAAAATCACTCGAAATCTCTAACCCAGAGAAAACCGTTTTGAGCATCTCTCTTAATACTGTCTCCTTATTCAAACACATGTATATTTTATGTTTGGTTTTATAAAGAGAAAATGTATGAGCCCTTTCTTTCCTATATAATCATTTTTTTCTTTCTACACTGAATCATTCCCATCAGAATATATACATGGTATTATTTCTACCACTAAAAAATTCCTCTGTTATTATGTTCTAATCTAGATATCACCTTATTACTCTGCACCCCTTTAAGGAAGCATTTCCTGACAGAATGATCCAGTCTTATTGTGGGGACTTCCTCTTATTCAGTCCCCTTTGTGGGTTCCTCTTCACCTTTCCAACCCTGCTTATCTCTTGGTTCAAACCACAATCATCTCTCTTTTGAATTATTTCAATAGTGTCTTTGCTATTCTCCCTGTGTTGTGGGTTGATTTGTGTCCCCTCAAAAAGATATATAGAAATCCCAATCCTGGGTACCAGTGAATATGATCTTATTTGGAAAAAGGGTCTTTGCTAATGTAATCAAGTTCAGATGAGGTCATGCTGGAGTAAAGTGGGTCCTGCTCCAATAAGACTGGTGTCCTTATAAGAAGAGAAAACAGACACAGTAGGGAGAACGCTATGTGAGGACACAGACACACACAGGGAGAACACCGTGTGATGATAGAGGCAGATTCTGGAGTAACACAATTGCAAGCCAAAGAACACCAAGGATTGCCAGTGACAATAGAAGCTAAGAGAAAGGCATGGAACAGGTTCTCCACGAGAGCCTTAGAGAGAGCACAAGTCTGCCAAAATCTTGATTTTGGACTTCTAGCCTCCAGAAGTATGAGAGAATAAATTTCTATCTCTTTAAGCACCCAGTTTGGGGTAATTTGCTATGGTGGCCCTAGGAAACTAGTATACCTGCTTCTTCCTTTTCTCCCCTGAAGACTATTTTCCATAAGCAAAAAAGTATATGATTCATCTGATTAATGATGTCACTCAAAACCCATTTCCTCAAAAAGTTAAACATAAAATTACCATATGATCCCACAATTCCACTGCTGGATATATGCCCAAAAGAATTTAACACAGGGACAAGCAGACACTTGTACAACAATGTTCATAGCAGCATTATTTACAATAGTCAAAAGGTAGAAACAATTCAAATGTCAATCAACAACTGAAAGGATAAACAGAATGTGGTACAGTGGAAAATTATTCAGCCTTCCAATACATGCTACAACATGGATAAACCTTGGTAAAATTATGCTAAGTGAAATACACCAGACACAAAAGGACAAATATTGTATGATTCCACATACGTGAGGTACCTAGCACAGGCAAAGTAACACAGATAGAAAGTGGAATAGAGACGACCAGGAGCTGGAGGGAGGGAGGAATGGAGAGGTATTGTTTAATGGGTATAGAGTTTCAGTTTGGGATAATGAAAAAATTCTGGAAATGGTTAGTGGTGACGGTTGTACAACATTGTGAATGTGCACAATGCCACTGAATTGTACACTTAAAAATGGTTAAAATGGCAAATTATACGTTATATTTATTTTTACTACATTAAAAAAATGCATAGAAGAAAAAAGGTAGTTATTATCACGTGTAAAGGCAAAAAATCTAAAAAACAAAAAAACAAACAAACCCCAAAACCAAAACCCCAAACCCCCCAAACCTTCAAAGGCCTCAATTCACTCAGAGTCCAAGTCTTTATTCCGGCCTATAAGACCCTAAGCTATATGGCTCCCAACTCCTTGTTTGACCTTATCTCTCTCCTGGAAACACTCTTTAGCCACACTGGCATCTTTGCTAATCCTTTAACATGCTCAGCACATTCTAGTCTTACGGCCTCTGCATTTGCGGATTTCTCTGCTTTGAATCCTATCTTCTTCACCCCACCCCACCCCATTTCCAACCCATATATACATAGTTCTCTCCCTCCCTTCAGATTTCCTCAGCTTATCAGTAAGGCCTCTTCCTAACTATCCTGTGTAAACTCATATAGTATTTTTTCTGTCCCTTACCCTGCTTTATTTTTTTCCATACACACATCTTTATCTAAGCCATTGCATACTGGTTTATTTGTTTATTGTCTATATCCTCCCATCTGACAGCAAGCTCCATGAGGCCAGGGACTTTGTTTTAGTCATTGCTCTATCCATAGTGCCCTTAACAGTGCGGCAAAAAGTAGCTGCTCAAGTTGGGCGTAGTGGCTCACACCCGTAATCCTAGCACTTTGGGAGGCCGAGGAGGGAGGATCACTTAAGGTCAGGAGTTCAAGATCAGCCTGAGCAAGAGTGAGACCTTGTCTCTGCAAAAAATAGAAAAATTAGCCATGCATGGTGGCACCCCTGCAGTCCCAGCTACTTGGGAGGCTGAGGCAGGAGGATCGCTTGAGCCCAGGAGTTTGAGGTTGCAGTGAGCTATGATGATGCCACTGTACTCTAGTTGGGGTGACAAAGCAAGACCCTGACTCAAAAAAAAAAAAAAAAAGTAGCTGCTCAATAAATACTTGTTAAACCAAATGAATGAATATTATAAATGCTCTTTTATAACTTGCAAGATACCCTTGCTTCTTAAAAAAAAAAAAACCCAATGTATACTTAATCAAAATTGTGTCAAATAGGCTGGGCACAGTGGCTCATGCCTGTAATCCTAGCACTCCGGGAGGCTGAGGCAGGCGGTTCGTTTGAGCTCAGGAGTTCGAGACCAGCCTGAGCAAGAGCGAGACCCTGTCTCTACTAAAAATAGAAAGAAATTGGCCAAACAAATAAAAATAGAAAAAATTAGCCAGGCGTGGTGGCAAGTGCCTGTAGTCCCGGCTACTGGGAGGCTGAGGCAGGAGGATCACGTGAGTCCAGGAGTTCGAGGTTGCTGTGAGCTAGGCTGACGCCAGGGCACTCTAGCCCAGGCAAGAGAGTGAGTCTCTGTCTCAAAAAAAAAAAAAAAAAAAATTGTGTCAAATAAAATTGACACTGCAAATTACTGAGTTGAGTAGCTTGAAACTTCATTTGTAAATTCTTTATGTTAATTTTTTGGGGGTGCTTAAGGGGAGATTAATGCCCTGGTACTGTTCTAAGTATTTTTGGGTTATGGAAATTTTTGAGAAATGATGTGGAGCCTTTATCAGAAAAATATTCAAATAACACACAAAGTTTTACATGTAATTTTAGGGGAGGGTCATGAACCATTTGAAGCCCATCTATTAAACCCCTGTTGGGTCTATAAGTCCATTATATTTGAAAGCTGGACTGGGCCCCATGTGCTCTTGAGTCTGAGCCGTATGATCTTTATTCTGTGCTATCCTAGCTTATTCAGCTTCAACAAGAGGCGTGACTTAGGATTTGATCTCTCTGCAGGTCAGTTCCTCACCTTTCAGCATGATCGCCAGTCTTGTTTATTCAAGCAACAGTTTGACTTTATATTTATCACACATAATTCTAAGTTTTAAAATAGTTACTTTGTGATAAGTATACCTGTTTCCAAACTTAGAATTAAGTGTGATAAATATAAAGTGTTAGACTCAGCACATACGGATTTCTAGATAAATTTCTGAGTATGCTATTCAATTCTCACTCCTGGTCATCCTACAACATGTTCACAGAATAAATACAGTTCAGGGTATACAAAAACAAAGTCCTGTTCACTGCTCAGCCTTTTGCTGGCAGCTCTTTGTGCTATCAGAGCCATTTTTTTCTTACTCTCTTATTTGCTAATCCCAGTGGCTTAGAAGTCACTCTACTCAACTTCTCTACGATATTCGTCATTCTCTATCACCGCGCCTCCTTTATGAAACTTTCATCTTTTTATGGCTTCTTTGATACTACTCTCTCCTAATTGTCTTGCTGCCCACTCTGGCCACATCTCAGCCTCCTTCCTTGACCCACCTTCTTTATCAGGCTCACATCAGTATGTTTTCTTGGCTTCTTTTTCATTTCTCTCTAAGCTCGCTCCCTGAGCCGACTTACTAGACTTAATTATCACTTAAAAGCAAATGGCTTCCCATTTTTTCAGACCAGAGTTCTCGATTAGTATTTCCAACTGGAATACTGCATGTCCCAGAGATTCTGTAATATTTAACACATCCAGTAATGCCCCCGACCTGCTTTCTACTTTCATTCCTTATCTCAGTTTATGGCAGCATCATCTACCTGGTCACTAGAATTAGTCATACATCACACCTGCTCTGTCAACTATCATGACTGGCTTGAGCTGATGCATCAACAACAGTTCTCAAGAGCAAGGACTCCGCACTGGGTTGCCAGGGTTGAAACCCAGGTCTATCACTTACTAGGTGGTGATCTTCCGCAAGATGCTTAACCTCTCTGTCCGTGTTTACTCATCTCTAAATGAGGATAATGATAGTAGTTACCTCCTAGGGTTCTTGTGAGGATTAAATAAATTTGCATTTGTAAAGTGCTTAGAACAGTGCCTGGCACAGTCAGTCCCACATAAGGGCTTGTTAATAAATTGGTCTTGGGTTTGTCCCCACTCTGGACCATCTTTCAACATTGCTGACAGAGTTTTTTAGGGGCTAACAAATATAAAGTGTTCAACCAGGGGCCAGTCATTGTGCTAAATATTTTATTAACATATACAAAATCTCATTTAATTCTCAAAACAAGCTGTGAGGGAGGTGTTAATAATCCTCGTTTGAGAGATGAGGAAACCGGGGCTTTAAGAGCTAAAGGACTTTGTCCAAGGTCACACAGTTTGTAAATGCCAGAGTTGGGATGGAAATTCAGGCCTGTCTATTCCCAGAGCCAGTGTTCAAAACCAGGAAGCTAGCCTATCCTGCTGTCCCACACCTCAGTTAGTCACTCACTACTTACACTTCTTCAAAGTCCCACACTGCCTATGGTGTCATGACCTATTCCTTCACTATCTTTTTCTAACTTAACTCTATTTCCTGCAACTTTCCTCCATGTGACCTGCTCTTTCTTTCTTCCTTCCCCTGCCTTTCCTTTGGTTTTTCAACACTTTTTGAAAGCCTGAGTGCTATGCACTATGCTAAATTGAAGAAAACAAGGCAAATGAGCAATTTGTCTTCAAAGAGCTCATAGTCTGATACAAATTATTACTGACAATCCAGGGAGGGGAGTGCGCCAGGGTGAAGTCGGAGCCACACTAGAGAGAGAAGGGGAGAGAGCAAAGAAACTCTTTGAGGACGGGACATTGACCTGCCTTAAAGGATATTCTAATTAGACACCTTCTCGTCATTCTTTAACAATTCATATTTTTTGCTTTTTGCTTTTGAGATCCTTTTGAGATCTTTTCCCCTCTATCAGATCGTTAGCTAAGACTGGATTTCAAAATCAGCTTCTCTGTGAAACCATCCCTTCCTTGCGGGTCAAATGGATGTTTGTTTCCTTATAAGGGGTGGGGAACTTGTGGCCTTGGGGCCACATGTGGTCTTCTGGCTCCTTGAGTATGGCCTTTAGACTGAATCCAAATTACACAGAACAAATCCCTTATTAAAAGGATTTGTTCTGTGAGGTTTGGATTCCTTTGAGGGGCCATACTTGCAGATCTGGAGGGGCACATGTGGCCTTGAGGCCACAGATTCCCTACCCAATAGTCGTGGCAAGACTGGAATACATAGTGCTCAATAAAGTTTTGTTAAATGAGGAATTTTTTGCCTATTCCCAAAAGGAAATCTAAGGCAGGATGCCATTTTGATTTAGAGGGAATCAGAGAGTGGTAATTCAATAAATACTAAGTATTTGATGGTTCTACCAGAGAAATATTTGAAGTAATGCTAGGAATAAGGAAATTTATTATTAAGTTTACTTCTGTGGATAAATTAAGATTTTAATGTTCTGAGTGGCCAGGCTCTGGACTGGGCACGAGACAAATTAAGAATTACTGGTTTCAGTGCTAGTTTTGAGGGTTTCCTTTCTTTTCTGGGTTGGGCCATGGTTCCAGAATTTCGTGCACAATTAAGGCACAGAGGTATGGTACTGCTGGGAGTAGTGTGCCATGGTCCAAAGGTTCCTCCTAAGAGTTTATCATTCTAGCTCGTGTCTGGCTAAAAGCCCAGGAATCTCTCTTGCAGCTGTCCCTGGTTCTGTCTTCCTAGGTGCACCAGGCAGTGATTTCCTTTTTGTGGTTGTGCCGCCTTCCTGGTAGCATAGATCTCTCTTTTGGCTGCCTCTTTCTCCTGGCAACGTTTACTTCCAGCAGAGGAGAGTCTTTATGGTGGGCAGAGGGGTAGGAGTCTGAGATGAGAGGAGTTCTCATTCTTATTTTTTTTGACTCTGAGTATCCCTCCATCAGAGGTGAGGCTTTTGTATAACAAAAGCCAGAAAGACTCATAGGCTATGCCTATTTTCCATCATGTCTCATCCCTCTCCTGAGGAAACAATTGCAGAACCCCTGTTGGCATGAATTAAGGGGAATGGAAAGGGGAAAAGAAACATGGAGGAAAAAAAAGACAACAGCAGAGATTGATATCTCAGAACACTGCCCCAGCCATAGTAGTCCCCTAGTAAATCTTTGGGTCTCATACAAATTGTGAGAATTAAAGGACAAAGGACATGTAAGGGGTTTAGAGTAGTGCTTGGTACAGAGAGAGGGGGTATTCAATAAATGTTAGCTATTATTATTATCCAGAGCCTCTCCACCCAAGGAGGGACCCAGGTTTCTGGCTCGAATCAGTCCTCCAGGGCAATCACTCTCACACACAATGTGGTGCTGAGCCATATGAGTGATTGCTCCCCCCTTTTTCCCCAGGGACAGTTCGGCCTGGATACTGGGCTCATTTCTGGTTTCACTGGTGGTAGGCTTGATACTATATTTCCAGGGGATTCTCTTTCCTCCCAACATTGGTTTCTTTCCCAACTCTCACCAACAGCCCCCAGCAAGCTCAGTCACAAGTCCAGTTGGTAAATCCACTCCTGGTTTGTGTCCAGGTGTTGTTATTGGCCTTTCTGGTAGCCCTGGGACTAGACAATTATTAATACATTGAAATTTAGAAGAAGCATGCACTTTTTGGCAATGATATCTTTAATTAAATTCAAAAGCACTTACTGAGTACCTAGAGTGTGTAAAGTACTATTCCGTTAAATACATTTGGCCCTTAACTATCTGTTTTAGCTACTCAATTTGGATTAGTTCTGATCCATCCTTAAGGGTTTTATGAAGAATAAATATTAAAATGGAAAAATATTTGCACAGTTCTTTGTAAATATGAATTTCTTGGGTGGATTACTGTTGCCACAGTATTAATATTAATTGCAATAACAACACTACTGCTTCCCAGGCAAGCGGTAGAGAGCAGCTGTAGTCCACCAAGAGCCAGACTGAAGAGGTCAGGGGAGGTTCCTTCAGCACGTCCAGCCCAGAAGGGGCGGAGTCTTATGAAATATACCCAAACCCCACCCCTTACACCACCCTCTTCTCCGAGGCGGTGTAGGCGGTTACCATGGCGATGACGTCTAGAGGGCGGGGCGGGGCGGGGCTATGGAGAGGAGGAGGAAGATGGCGGGCGGGCGGCTCTGAGGAGATCTCGGCGGCGGCGGAGGAGGAGAGAAGCGCAGCGCCGCGCCGCGCCGGGGCCCATGTGGGGAGGAGTCGGAGTCGCTGTTGCCGCCGCCGCCGCCGCCTCTGCTTGTAGCTGCTGGACCCGAGTGGGAGTGAGAGGGAAACGGCAGGATGAAGTTCGCCGAGCACCTATCCGCGCACATCACTCCCGAGTGGAGGAAGCAGTACATACAGTATGAGGTACCGGCGGCAGTCGGGGTGTGGGAGGACTCGGAGGGGCCACCATCCAGCCAGTCCTCACCTCCACCGCTGCCTTCCGCTCTTGCTGCCGCTCCGCGCCGGGGCAGACTTTGACCCGCTGCCGCGGGGAGCCACTGCGGCATCCCCGCCGCGGCCGGCCCCCTCCCGGCCCGCTGTCCTTCCCCTCCCCCGCAGCCCCGCTGCCGCCGGGGTAACGGATATGCGGGCGGCGGGCCGAGAGGAAGGGCACAGCCCGGGCCGGGGCTGGGGGATGGTGGTGGGAGGGCGAGCCGCAAGTCGGGGAATCGTGGGTGCGAGGGCAGTCCCCGGTGGCGGCGGTTCCGCGATAATCCCCTCCTCCCCGCTCGCCCTGACCTCTCGTCCCCACCCTGGGCGAGCACCTCCTCGCCAAGGTTGGGTCTTGCTTCTCTACTCACCTCTCACCAAGGAATCCTTCTCTTCTGAGATAAGCCCCTTCAGTGATTTCCTTCATTCCACAGAGCCCTTCGGCTTTCCCCACTTGCCCACTGTTGACAAAGGCTTTGTAACAGTGTTGAAACTTAAGTGTATATCACGTATGCAGTGGTTATAGTCTGCAAACATGTTGTAATCAACTATTCTGTTCTGATAATAAGACGGTGATTGCATGAAGTGTACAGAGTAATCACATCTTTGGTTTTGGCTCTTCTGTTGTTTTGGAATGGAGGGAAGAGAAAGGAGGGAAGAAAATTATTTAGATTTTCAGGTTTTCCGATAAGTTTTGTTAGCTAAGGGGAGAATTACTATATTGTAAACCATATACGTTACCTGGGTATTACAGAAATCATGCCCCCCCTTCCCTCCCAATTTGTGATAACAGCTGCTGGAGGATATTTAATGGATAATAATAAGGAACCTTACATTAATGCAGGGAAAAGTAAAGATAATGAACCCATTTATATATTTGGAAGACAAGGTACCTGAAGGACTTTAAGCATTGCAATAGGTTAGCTAGCAATTCAGCTCCTGGATAGAGAAAGAAAGACTTATCTGTTAACCTCCAGGAATTCATGTCTGTGTTATGTGCAGGAACAAAGAATATAAAATCAATATGAACACATGTATGCTAGCTAGATTTTATGAACTAAACTATTTTAGTTCTCTTTAATTTTTATGTAAGTTTCATGATAGGCTTAGGCAATAGCAGTGAGTTTTTTTATTCATATAGTGATTGTAATAATTGAAGAAGACAGGGAAAGGGATGTAGGTAGGTTAAGCACAATCTTGAAGATTGTGAAATAAATTCACTTGCAACATACAGTATTTGATTATTGTCAGAAATGAAAGGCCTAGAATTATTAATGCTTTCTTGTTACTTAATTTTCTTATAGTGTTTTGTGGCCATATTTTGTAAGTAAGAATGAAATAAGGGACTAACATTTTGGCCTGTAGAGTTGTTGATTTATCGTTTCTAATAACATTCAGTCAGTTTTAAAACCTTGGCTAGCGTCCAAATAATGGTTTTTATTGAAAAAAGGGTATTGGTCTTTCTTCTTTCTGGTAGTAATTTTCAGCACCACTGCCAGTTCTTCATAGAGACATAGGACACGAGCATGCTGAAGCACATCTTATATAGTGTGGAATGCTTGATTTGGGCAGAAGTAATAGTGGCTGAATGTATGCTGTGAGTCATGTTAAGTATTTCAACACTTAACTACTTCACAGAATTGTATTAATCTGGAATATCTGGGGCTGGAAGGGGAGGCATAAGATTTAGTCTGAAAATGCAGTTACCTCTTGATTTGTAGTGTCAGCTTTGTGGTGGCTGGAGTAACCACAGTGATTCTGGGACTCTTCATTCACGTAGTCTGTTTGGATACTATTCCTAAATGTTTACTCTAGGTTGGTCACAGAGGTACAGAATTAGTGAATGTATGTGTGACTGCATTATCTTTCTCAGGTCAGTCATATATTATGTTTTGAAAAATTCATTTTTGAGCTGGATGAGGTGGCTTACAAGAAGAGCCAACAAGAGCCAAACTGAAGAGGTCCGGGGAGGTGCCTTCAGCACCCAGCTCTCTGGGAGGCCAAGGTGAGAGGATAGGAGTTAGAGACCAGCCTGGGCAACATAATGAGACCCCGTCTCTACAATAAAATTAAAAAAAAAAAAATAGCCTGGTGTGGTGATCCTAGCTACTTAGGAAGTTGAAGTGGGAGGATTGCTTGAGCCGAGGAGTTCGAGATTGCAGTGAGCTATGATTACACCGCTGCATTCCAGCCTGCGTGACAGAGCGAGACCCTGTTTTTGAAAAAGGAAAAGAGAAAAATTCATTTATGTAGCTAATTGAAATTTGATTCTGCAGAGAGTTCCTACTATGTGACTCCTGTCCTGGATAAACTCATTGTTTGGTAGGCAAAATTAAATAAGGGGCACGTTTCTTTTTAAGTTGGAACCATTAAAGAAATTTTTATAGGATTGGAATACTATGTTGTGTATTTTTTCTGAAGAGTTGTTGCTATTCCTTTAAAAATAATAAAGAGGTATAAGTAAGAGTTTTTAGAGTCCAGGAATTTTAGCAGCTTAAAAACATTAGGGAAAAAGGACATCCGTAAAAATCTGTTAGCTTTTGCTAGGAAAAAGGGCCTTCTCATAATGCAGTAATGTGTAGTTTCTCATACAAATATCATGCTCTTAAAACACTCTTAGTAGAATGATGCTTAATTTATTTTTCAAGCACTGATGGTGAAATCTTGGTGTATTATCCTTGATTTCTAGCCAAGGGTGCTTTCCAGTGCTGTGAACCAATATGAACTGTTCAGTTTCTTTGGTTTTTATGTCATTTTGTTGTATTAAATATTACTTGAAATAAACAGGGGATTAGATAGAAGCTGAAAGTTTTGTTTTACATCTATAATTAGATGGAGTATTTATATGTAATATTATGTGTACATGGTAACACAATAAGTGCTAGTTCTTGTATATATTAGTCACGAGACCCAGGGGACAATCTTTTTGCCTTCTCAGGGCTCTTTTTTCTTCCATAAAATAAGAATATAGGGCCAGAGCTTTTCAAGGTCCCATCTAGTTCGTAAGTTTTTGATTTAACTTTTAATGGTTTTTATTCCTTGGATTGTTAAAGTTATTACTGATAATAAGCCATCACTACCCTGAAAATTATTATAATTTTTAATTTAAAAATAAGTTGTGGAGTTTATAAATTCAGAATTCATAGGCAGAATAATAAAGCATAAAGAAATAGAACAACGTGGAGAGACCATGTAAAAATCTGTTCAATCCATTTGTGAGTAGTTTTTTCAAACAATAAACACAAATGAGCAGAGACTATCCCTGTTTCCAGTAATCTATTTGAATATAAATCTTGGTGTATAAAATATAACATCAATAAATCTTTATAAGTACACTTTTTTGATTTAGAATCGGTGACTATATATCTTAGAGCTCTGTAATTGATTAATCAAAACTAACTTAGACCGGTATCAACCAAATAGACTAGTATGACCGCATTAATATTTTACAGAATATTAGCAAAAGAAGTGAATATATTTAGTGCCTTAGGCTGCTGCTGACTTGTTTTCTTCCCTAGGGTCCTTTGTTTCTTTGGTTTCTGAGGAACCAGGAATGATTTTTTTTCAGTGTATTCTTTAGTTTTGTAAGATACTAAAATAATGAGGTCTCTAATTATAGGATTTTAGAGCTGAAAGGGAATTTAAAGATTATCTACCTCCTTGTTTTTCCAGGCGAGGAAACGAAGGTCCTGAGAGGTTAAGCCTCTTATTTAGGAAGATTTATGTGTATGTGTATGCATCTCGAGCACTGGATGTGTAAGCATTGGGAGTCAGGTCACACTGTGTGATCCTAATAAAATCACTTCCTCTTTCTGGTGTTTCATATTCTTTATCTGTAACGTTAGAGAACTGGACTTCATGGTTTCTAAGCTCACAGTCCCATATTATCAAGGACCCATCCAGCTTTAAAATTTTGTGCACTTTTGTGGCTTAATTATGTTTGATACGTGAAGAGGACAGAACTTAAAGGACTATTATTACTAGCATCATTTTAAATTAGTAATGTCCTTTCAAAAATTTTTGATGGGATTTTGATCTGTGAATAGAAAGCTAACCCAGTGAAACTCTCATTTAACTTAAATAAAAAAGAATGATCATGGATTAATTTTTTTTTTTTTTTGCAGGATTTGGGAAAGGGAAAGATTCTGTATAAACTGCACTTCCCTTATTTTCAGGAATAAGGAAACATTGCCATGACATTATTACAGTTTTCATTCGTAAAACTCTCCCATGAGAACACTTGTGTTGCAAGCTTCAATTTCTCAAAGGTTTTTTGTTGATTAGTTAGGGTTAACTTGCCTTGCTGGAACTTGTTTGAAATTTCAAGTTTGGCCACCCGATGGGGCACAAACCACACTTTTTCTTTCAGACACTTCTGCAAATGAAAATACAGGGCAGTATATTTAAGATAACACCTGTAAATAATTGTTGTCAGTGAGATGCTTGGCATTTACAAATGTTTCGTGAGTGAATGAATGTTGTAAAGACAGGGAGCTGTAACTGTTCTTCATTATCTTTAAGTGTGTTAGAGTGAGTATCCTGGAAAGATTATACTTGCCTGTCCATCTCTGAAGGTTGGTTTTGGATCAGCTTTTGGGTGAAGGCCCAGATCATAAGAGCCTAAGAATCTTATTTGACCTGGGGTGACCATGGAAAATTAGTTCTGGCTTCAAATTCATTCCTAATCTGGGAAGCATTTGAGACTGAGTTGTGTTGGCTAGGGGTTTCAGGTATATTTGAGTTGTAGGCCGCAAAGGAGTGTATCCACAACTCCCATGTAGTAAGAGAAGGTAATACTAGAGCTGTTAATTTTATTTATTTTTTATGTATAAGAAAAGGAAAAAATAAGTTTTACTAGTATTTAATAAATGGATTGATGCAGTACTCTTGCTGAGGAGGACATACATAGGTATTCTGAGGGAAACAAAAGGATTGCCAATGGCTTTCTCACTTGTTTGTTCACTTTCTGCAGATAATACTTCAGTTATGGGTGCGTAGTTAAATGAATTTATAAATATTACCTAGTTTTAACCAAACTAACCATCAGGAAATAGACGTGAGTTAAAGACTCCTATAAAATAATACCAATAATGCAACAAGTGAACAACAAGAAAATGACAGAGCTGACAATTCTGCTTCTAGTACTAGCTTTTTGTCAGCCAAATTACAGATAAAAATGATGAAACTTTAATAGAGCTGACAAGAAGTTCGCCAGAAAATTTCAAAAATTATTAATCTAACTCATTGATACAAGGTATTACGTCTACTGTCATTCACTTTACCCTAAGTATATATTGTATGTTATGAGTATTCTGCCTTTGTGAGTTCTACTTTATAGCTTATAGACATTATAATTGTTTCAAAATCAAATGAATCCTTAACTTTGAACCAGATTTTTGAAATACTGCATCACAAAATGTTAAATGAGAATTTTAAAACATAATGAACCTTCACCTAATGGGTGTGTTGCGCACTGTCTGGGCCATGGGCATGCTTGTAGCTCTGACTTGGGTGGTGCAAAGGCAGTATGTGTGACCTAAATGTTTGTACCCCCGTAATATTCTGAAATAAAACATAAATAAATAAATAAAACAACCTTTTCAGTTGTGTTCCCTAAAAGCATTGTTGATAATTTCTTAGGTCAAAAATATTTTTGTACTATCTATAAATGAAAGGTAAAAGTTATTTATTTCGTCCTTGTATCATCTTTTTAAAACTTTTATTTTGAAAAATTTTATGTTTTATAATGTACACAGATGTAGATGGGTATAATTTATAAATAAATATACATATATTGGAGGTCCATAGTAAAACTTCTCTCTTTTTTTTTTTGATGGAGATTTGCCATAATAAAAGTTTGGAAGACTTTGCTCAAGCTTTACAGATTAACCAAAACTGGTTTGTGAGTTGCCTGTTAGTTGAACTGGCCCTTTGGGATTGAGAGAGCATCAGAATTCACCAGGATTCTTGCTCAGTGTATTTGTCTTTTCAGGTCTTTCCTTACCTAGTAAATGCTGAAAGAACCCCAGTAGACAAAGCTCACGAACAAATGCCTTAAAAAATCATTCATTCATTCAACAAATATTTATAGAGGTCTTACTATTTGCTATTACATGCTGATGGATTTGTCATTAAATTCTAGCTCTTTCATTACTTTAAAAATAGAAGAAAAAATCAACACTCCCCCAGATTTTTGTGTATGTGTGTTTTTGGTTTTGTTTTTCAATCAACACAGTGTTTTCAAAGTTAAAAAGTGTAGAAAGGGAAGATTGAAAATTTGATATGTGGTTATAAATTTGGATCATTTGCGTATAATTTGTTATATACACCTTTAAGTCTGATTTCTTTAGTCATACTAAATTTAGTCACCTGTTTCTTTCCATCAGCAAGCAAGTATGGTATGTACAGGGACTGATCAGAAAATCCTTTAAAAATTGCATATTTTCTAGAGATCAAAGAAAAGTATAATCTATTGTAAACATAACTTACAATTTTCATGTTCTCTGTAACAAGAGGCTTACATGTTGATTAAGAAAACATAGTCATCTCTTAATTATTGAGGATGACATGCAGTATTATAATAAATCTTGGACCAGAAATAAGGAGATATAAGTCTTAAGATTAAGTTCTGTCATGCACCATTCATAAATAATGAGTGAAAAAGTAATTTTTTGAAGATTGAAGGACTGAAATGTCATCACAGAGGAAACTGGGAAGTTTTTAGATTATTATTGTGTGAGTTATCTAGGCTAAATTGGCAAAGTTGTAGTTCGCAGAGTAATCCATGTGCTTTGTGGGCTTTTTCTATACCTTATAGCAGTGGTTCTCAAACTTTCTGGTTTCAAGACAATTTGAAATTCTTAAAAATTATTAAGGCTTCCAGTATCTATTGAAACATAAGTATCTATTAAAACATAAGAGTATACAAGCACGTCTTCTACCAGCCATCAGAGACATGACATCACATTTCATGTAGCCTCTTAAAAAACTCCTCTATGTACTTGCGAAAGAATAAGAGTGAAAAAAGCAAATGAAGTTGTGGTATTATTATGAGAATAGTTTTGACCTCTTGGGTTCCCTGAAAGGGTTTTGAGTACCCTAAGTGTCCCTGGACCACACTTTTGAGAGTTGCTGCCTTAGAGCACAGAAAGGACTTCTTTCAGAAAGTTTGGAAATAGCCTATAAAAAGCTTCTCTAGACTTATGAAGCACATAAGAGGATAAAGGAATCCTCTGAGTGAGGATTCTCTGGTTATCTGCTCCACAGTGAAGGACAACAGAGAAAAGAAAGTTGGCCTCCCTGAATTTCATCTGATCCCTAGTTCCTTTCTTTAAATTGAATTAGCAGAAGTGTGGTTAGGTTGCCATTGAGGAGAAAGGAATTACTATTTACTGGGTATCAGCTGCTTTACATATGTTATCTCATTTAATCTTCACAACAGTTTTAGATAATTTATTATCTCCATTTTACTGATGAGGAAACCCAGGCTTAGAGACATTTGTCAGTTTGCTCAAAGCTATATATACACCTAGGAAGTAAGTAAAGCCAGAATTTGAAATCAAATCTGTCAGACTATGAAGCTCTAGCTTTTATTTAGGAATTGTAAATAACAGTGGTGGTAGTAGTAGCAATAACAACAGCTGTTATTTTTTGAGTGCTTGTTGCGTCAGGTACTGTGGTAAGCTCTTTACAAACATCTCTCCTTATAGCACCCTGTTTAGGTAGGTTGTTAGCTCTGTTTATAGATGTGGACAACTGAGTGTTAGAACCATTAAGTCACTGATTATTTCGATACTGCTAATTGTGAATAGCTAATTGTGGGGATTGTAAGAGCCCATTCTCATAATTCCTACTTCATACCGCTTTATGAAAAATGAATAAATCCATCGATTTATATATACATACATTTAGGTATGATCTGACCCTTTCTCCAGCACCTCTGACCTTTCTACAGCCCTGTGAAATAATGGCTGGTCTATTTTTAGTCCCAGGTCTCAGTCTCCTTAGTTTGGAGGTAGAGTGTGTCCTGTAGGATAGAGTTCACCTCAGTTAAATTATATTTCCCTCAAGGTTATCAGTTGTAACTTACTGGACAAGTAGCTGGTAAATAGAGGACCTTATGAAGATAAGCCATAAGAAAAAGATAATGAGATAAATGATAAGGGTAAAAAGGGGAAGATCAAAGTGAACATAGCTATTGCTATGCCACATTCGTGACATTTGGCTTCTAGATCATAGATCATGGAATGTTAGTCTTATAAAAAACTTTAGAGATTATTTAGCCCTGTTCTCTTTTTTACTTATGTAGGAAATGATGACCAGAGAGGTTAAATGATTCAAGTCATATGGCTTGCTTAGTGGCTAAGTTAACACAATCATCCTAATTCATTTTATTGCTCATTATTTTATATCATAGGCTAGTATATTAACAATATATACAGAGAAAAAATTCTGAAGCCCGACTGCTTAGGTTCATATTCCAGCTACACCATCTTACTAGCTAAGTGACTGCAAGCATGCCACTTAACGTTTTTGTGCTTCAAAATAGGAATAATAGTATTTCAAAATAGGAATAATAGTATTACTTAGAGGATTGTCATGAGGATTAAATGAATTAAAATGTGAAAAGTGCTTAGAACAATGTCTGACACTTAGTAAGAGCCATATGTATGCTGTTAAAATTATTTCTTCTACAGAGCTCAATGATATTAGATAATGATCGATTAATAGCATTTTTGTGAGGGAAACGGAGCCTCAAAGCTTGTTCTTCCAGGCTTGTCCAATTTTTGTTTTCTTGGAGAATGGCTTTGTTGATTTCTAGCTAATACTTCTCTTACTTGTGGTATTTGTTTTAATAGCTCTTAACCTTTTTGTATAGAGTAAGAAGACAAGGTGAGAATAGTTATGTGGCTGTGAAGTTAAATTAGTTTTCCTGGTCACTTATAACTTGTATTTATCTCAGTTACAGACTCTCTATTCTTTCTTTTTTTTTTTAATTGAGGTGAAATGCACATGTGTATTCTTAGGTATGTCTGAGTGTCATAAGTGGGTTTCAGTTTTTAGTAGATAACTAATTTTAGTTATTTTCAATTTTCTAGTGAAAATTTAATTTTTAATCCTAGAATTGGTTTTAGAGTTGAAAGAGACCTTCTTAACCCCTTTATATTACAGGTGAATAAATTGAGAGCAGAGATGGCAACATACGTGGTCATAGTCTCACAACTAGCTGTTAGCAGAGCCTGGTGTAGGAATATTGGCCTTCTCACTGCTGTACTTTGTTGAGGCTTATCACTGGTATATAAACATTTCTTTGCTTTTAAATTTTAAGAATAAGTTTTCTATTTAGGAGTCAGTAAGGATTTAAATGTTCTTGTTGATGATTACTCAAATACTTTGCACTAATACATTTGTCTGAATCTAATCCATTAAATCACATTAACAACCTAAAATAGTTCTTGTGTATGCCATTTAAAAGACTGGGTAAATTATGATGTTATTGTTTACTCAACTACAAAAAGTTAGCCAATACCCATTTAAGTATGGTCACAATTGGAAACCTATCTTGAATGAGGAGACAGGACCGAGGAATTATAGTAAAGTTTGAGGGATTGGATAACGATGAAAGCAAGACTTAGGAAGGTTGAAAAATGAAATAGCCAAACCTCCCTAAGATACTTACGTTTGAAAGTCAGCACAGGTTACATGTGTTATCTGTACATAAAGAGTACATCCCCCATCTCCTATAACCCAAGTTGCCAAGCCAAAATCAGGACATATATGGGTAGAAAAGATCAGAATAGTATTCAACTAGTTTATTAAGTATTCATGAGCATCCCCCTTTTTTAAATGATAAAATGATAATGATGATAATAACAATAGGTAATGTTTATTGAGTACTCCAGTGTGCCAGTCATTTTATATTTAATCCTTACTCTCCAAGGTAGGTTTTATTATCCCTTTTATAAGAAGACACTGAATCTTAAATTGAGTAGGTTGTGCAAGGTCACATAGCTAGTGAATGATAGAACTAAAATTCAGGCACAGATGTGTCTTATTTCAGAGACTGGATTCTTAACACTGTGTTATACTGTCAGAATTTTGCAAAAGGCTGAAGATGTAAAAACTAAGACTTAGTCCCTGCCTTAGAGGAGCTCCTTATTTGGGTGGTCTCCTAATCACAGTATATTGTGATTATGCTGCAGAGGAATGACCAGTTGATTGTGCCCTAGAGAGCAAAGGCATTTATCTTGGAAGTATCTACAGAGGTGGTATTTGAATTGAGTACTAGAGATTGAGTATGATTTTAACACGTAGTGAAGAAGGGAAAGGGCACTGGGGGTCATCTGGGCAGGTAGAGTAAATATCCAGACATAGTTAATGAAATCTGGTTTAGTAGATATGTCGGAGAGTTGGTAAGGTGAAGTTGGAAAGGTGAGCTGGGAGGGATCAAAGGGTGAAGGGCCTAGAATACTATGCTAAGGAGTTTAAGCATTTTCCTGAATGTGACCCATCAAGGATTTTAAAGAAGAGATTGAGGAGAGGGGTCAGTGCAAAGTGAGATGTGTAATTTAGATCTTGGAGGATGCATTGGAAAGAGCAAGACCAAAGACAGGAAAAGGAAAACCAGATAGTATAGCCAAAGATAATGAAGGCTTGAATTAATACCTTATTTAATCAATTTTAATATGTACTTTTTCACATTTTAACATCTGAAATCAGGATGTGTCTTACAATTAATGCATTGTCATAGTTTAATTGGCAGACATTTTTCCATTCTTACAAGCACATGAAATAATGATGTATGTTATTATTTATTAATGGTACCTTCGATTTATTGAACTACAGTAGTAATAACATTTACTGAATGCGTACTATTTGTCAGACAGAGACGTAGATACTTGTTAGCATCTATCATCTAACAGTATCTGTCACATTTGGCAACTCACATGTTTGTTGAATGAATTATCTTGTGTGGTCTTTACAACAGGCCTGTTATAGCTGTTTATCCCCATTTTATACAAAAATAGAGTCTCATATTTAAGTAATTGGCCAAGGTACGGCTAATTTGTGGTAGAGTCAAGATAATGAACCTAGGTCTGTCTTACTCCGTATTTCCTTCTTTTATCATAATGCAAGTTTTCTATAGTGTGGTTCCACTGAATTAGGAAGATGGTTTAAGAGGAAGGATAGATTTGAGAGAAATTTGGTAGCTAGAACTATCAGGACTTTTGCTGTAGGAATTAATAAATTCTGATGGAATTTGAATAGAAGGTGTGTTCAAGGTAGTATTTTGCTTGGGAATACCATTCGGCTGCCAAGAAGTGTCATAGAATGTCTTTACCTTGGTGAATTCACTGTGGTCCAGGTTCTGATCAGAATTTGGTCTTTTCCATGACTCTGGCTTGATAGGTCTTGGGCAATAGTATATAATTAAGTGATTGACTAAATGATTTTAAGAAGCTCACATAGAAATGATGTATAAATATTAATACTTGGGTGCCAAATTACTAATTTACAATGGGAAATGTACCTAGCATTCACATTGTAGGCTGAAATAGGTTTTCCTTGTCACTAAGCTATGAAGAGAGATAAATTATAACCAGATGGTGGCTGGCTGAGCATGTGCTGTAATTAGAAAGGTAGAGTTAATGATTCATTTGCTATCAGGCCAATGTCGTATGGTGTTTGGATGGGTCAGGTCCTTGCTTAGGGTATCTTCTTCCCTGTATGATGCTTGGATATGCTGCCGTTGTTTTTGTTTTGAGATTTTCCTTTTCCTGTTCTTTAATGCTGACCTCTCCCTCTTCTGATTTACTTTTTTTTTTTTTTTTTTAGATAATGTTAATAATGCATATACTGGTCCACAACTGTTTTTGAACTTTGCATATATCTTCTGATCTGTTGTATGTTAATTGTAGAGTTTAGGTGGATTCTAACCAACTAATTTGAATTCTGATTTCATTAATTACCAGATGTAAGACTTTTCTGAGCCTCAGATTCCATCTGTAAAACAGTGGAAATGGCTAACTTTCTCAGCAATTGTGATGTTGAGATAATATGTATGTAAAACATATAGCCTATATGTTGTAGGCGGTGATAGTGTGTTATAGTCCTGTGTCACTTAACAATGGGGATATGTTCTCAGAAATGCATCATTAGGCAATTTTGTAATTGTGAACATCGCGGAGTGTACTTAATACAAACCTAGATTGTATAGCCTAATACACACCTAGGTATAGCTTATTGCTCCTGGGCTACAAACCTGTGTATAGCATGTTACTGTACTGAATGCTGTAGGCACTTACGAAACAATGGTAAGTATTTGTGTATCTGAACATACCTTAAACATAGAAAAGATACAGTAAAAATACCAAATAAAAGATAAAAAATGGTACACCTTATATAAGACACTTAACATGAATGGAACTTGCAGGACTGGAAGTTGGTCTGGATGAGTCAGTGAGTGAATGTGAAGGGCTAGGACACTACATTATTGTAGACATTAAACTACTATAAACACTGTACACTTAGGCTACACTAAATTTATAAAAAAGTAATTGTGCTATAATGTTATAGTGGCTGTGACAGCTGTGGTATCACTGTGTGATAGGAATTTTTCAGCTCCATTATAATCTTATGGGATCATCATCATGTGTGTAGTCTGTTGTTGACTGGAACGTGATTATGTGGTGCATGACTGTATTTTGTTATCAAACTAGGCCAGGCATTTGACTGCTGTCGGTTTTGTCACTGGCAGTTTTCTTAATTTATGTTCTGAGCACAGCAACATTGCTGACTGCCTTGATAGATAAGCTCTGAATACGGCATTATCTAATAGAACTTGCTGCAGTATAGGAAGCATTCTATATCTGTATTGTCCAATAGTGGCCACTAGTCACATGTGGCTGTTTAGCACTTGAAATATGGTTAATGAGATTGAGGAATTGAATATTTAATTTTAGTTAATTAAAATTTTAATGGTGATATGTGGCTAGTGGCTATCACACAGCTCTAAAACTTTTCACTGCTTACAGTCATGGCAAGAAGGATTCCAATTTGGTTTCCTTTCATTCCAACAAATGATTCCAGTTTGGTTTCCTTTCACTGTTCTATGTAGGTATATGTATTTGTGTGTATATGTCTCTCTCTTTATCTCTCATTCTGGGACTAGAATTTCATCCTAGAATTTGTAGCAGCAAAGGCCAAGGTTCTAGGCCTGTCTCTGCCATTAAGTGGCGAGGCTTGGTTAGCTGCCTTAGATCAGGGTCTTATTGCTAAAATGTAGGATAGTGTTTCTCAAAGATTGGTTCACTGACCATTTGCATCAGAATTACCTAGGCTGCTTGTAAAAATACAAAAATGCAAATATCTGGATCCCAATAAATATCTGTGGAAAGTAGGATTTCCGAGGTTCAGACCCAAGAATCTGATTTTTCTGCTATTTTCTATAAATTCCTGAGACGATTCTGTTTACTGATTACAGTTGTTCCTTTTATCACTGATAATTTATGACAGTGGAATTTACCTTTTAACTGTTCGTTATTCCAGTTTATATATATGTACTTTTGCAGTTAGCATCTTTTTTGTGAACTCACTTAATTTCTAATGTTGCTCACACACTCGATTCCTGAAAATGACACTCTATTTTTCACAGTTTCCATATGTTTATGGGAAAAATATAAATCTCTCTCTTGTTTGTAAATCTAACCCTGAAGAGCATTTTCTAGTGCAAGTTAATGGACATTTAGTACTTTGATTAAAGAATTAAAGATGCATAACTACCCTAAAGGAAACTCAGGGATTCCCTATACCAAACATTGAGTGTTTAGAGATCACTCATGAGTGATACATTCATATGCTAAATGCTAAGGACAGTCTGTAATTACCAACTTATTAACGGGTCTGTTGCATAATAAGTATTATATAAGTATCAGTCATTATTGCATATCTATCCCTAGTGGTTTCAAACAAACAGTTGAGCAGTGTCTCAGTTGGTTCATTTATTTATTCTTTCGAGAACTGGGGGAAGGAGTTAGTGAAACTGTAACTGGGAAACACTTTTGGATACTGTGCATTCAATTATTGAACAAATGAAAGTTGAAATTTTACTTTTATAAAAGAAGTTTGATGTTACATAGAAGAACAGAAAGTTTATGTTGTTACTTGTGGACAGTTATTGATAACAGAAAAAAAGATTAATTATACATTTTTGAAAATTTCTTTGGTTTTGGTAGAGATGAAAAACAGAAGAAAATTGGTAACTTTTGCCTTTTTTCTTTCACATTTTTGTTATAGAAGCCCTGTTAGAATTTCTTAATTGATTTATAAGCATATAGTATTAGAGCAGAAAATGTTTTAGGAAAATAAATTCTCAAATGTGATATTTTGAATTTCTCCCTTGACCTTTCTTACTGTCATCTTACAGACAATATTATTTAATTAGGAAGGTTTAATATAAGGATCACTTATTAAACTATTATTTAACCAACCTTAATTACAATGATTTTTAATTTTTAACCACATATCAATAATTAATAAAAAATATAATATTTAATGCATATTTTGTGAACTTATCCCATCAAACACAGATTGTCCTAAAGTAGCATCTGTAGCGTCTCCCCTCCAAATTGTATAATTTGTAAACACACAATAGCAGTTAGATCTTTTTAGTCTCATTAGTATTTGAAATTCAATAAAAATATCTTTGGTAAAGATAAAGTAATACTATTAAGCCTTTTTTTTTTTTTTTTTGAGACAGAGTTTCTCTCTGTCGCCTGGGCTAGAGTACAGTTGCATCATCATGGCTCACTGCAGCCTCAAACTCCTGGGCTAAAGCAATTCTGCCTCAGCCTCCCAAAGTAACTGGGACTACAGGCATGCCACAAGGTGGCGTCATCTCAAGGGTTGACTGGGGCTGGAGGATACAGTTGTAGGATGGATCACTCAAATGGTTTGCTAGTTTGTGCTGGCTTTTTTTCAAGAGGCCTCAGTGGTTTACCACTTGGACCTCTCCATAGCGTTGCTTGAGTTTTTTTCATGGCTGGCTTCCCTCAAAGTGGGTGATCTAAGAGAAAACAAGATGAAAACTACAGTATCATTTATGACCTAGCTTTGGAAGTCATACTGTTATTTCTGCAATATTCTATTGATTATATAGGTCAGCCCTGTTTGGTATAGGAATGGACTGCACAAGAACATTACTACCAGGATGCAAGAATCATCTGGGGTGGGGTGGGGGAAGATGTCATCTCACAGGCTAGGTGTACCATATCTGATACAAAAATCTAATGGTATAAAGATATTTTGGAAATAAAAGGGAAAATATTAGAAAATTGAGAGGCCAAAGTAAGGTAAATTTTAGAAAGTAACGTCTCACTCCAAATAGTGGGCTATAATATTCTCCTATAATTCTTTTTATTTCTGGAGATAGGTAATAATGTCTCCACCTTTATTTCTGATTTTAGTAATTTGAATCTTCTTTTTTTTCTTAGTCCATCCAGCTAAAGGGTTGTCAATTTTGTTGATCACTTCAAAGAACCAACTTTTGATTTCATAGATTTTTCTCTGTTGTTTTTCTATTCTCTATTTCATTTCTTTGCCCTAATCTTTATTATTTCCTTCTTTCTACTAGCCTTGGGTTTAGTTTGTTCTTTTCAAATTCCTTAAGTTGTAAAGTTAGCTTGTTGATTTGAGATCTTTCTTAGCTTTCATAGCCATAAACTTCCCTCTTAGCACTGCTTTACTGTGTCCCATAAGTTTTGGTATGTTGTGGTGGTGTTTTTATTCATCTCTAAATATATTCTAGTTTCCCTTGTGATTTCCTCTTTGATTCATGGGTTAAGTGTGTGTAGTTTAATTTCCACGATTCTATGAATTTTCCAGTTTTTGTTATTGACTTCTAACTTCATCCTGTTGTGATCAGGGAAGATACTTCATATCTTCTTTAAAAGATTTCTATCTTTTAAAATCTGTTGAGAATTTGTGACTTAACAGAGGATCTCTCCTGGAAAATGTTCCATGCACACTTGAAAATAATGTGTATACTGTTGTCATTGGTAGAGTGTTCTGTGTATGTCTGTTAGATTTATTTGTTTATTATGTTTTTTAAGTCTTCCTTTTCCTTACTTCTCTCTGGTTGTTTTGTCCATTTTGGATTGGGGAGAGGTATTGAAGTCCGCGGCTATTATCGTAGAACTGTTTCTCCTGTCAATTCCGTTAGTTTTTGTTTTACAGATATATTTTTATTTTTTATTTTAGTTTTAGAGACAGGGACTTGGTCTATCACCCAGGTTGGAGTGTAGTGACATGATCATAGCTCATTGCAACCTCCAACTCCTGAGCTCAAGCAATCCTCCTGCTCCTGAGTAGCTAGAACTACAGGTGTGCACCACCATGCCTGGCTAATTATAAAAGATTTTTTGTATACAAACAAGGTCTCACCATGTTGCCAAAGCTGGTCTTAAACTCCTGGCCTCAAGTGATCCTCCTATCTCAGCTTTCCAAAGTGCTGAGATTACAGGTGTGAGCCACTGTTCCTGGCGCTTCATGTATTTTGATGATCTATCTTTAGGTGCCTAAATGTTTATGTAATAATTCCCTGTTATCCATGGGGCATGTGTTCTAAGACACCCTGTGGATGTCTGAAACCATGGATAGTACTGAATCCAATGTACACTATGTTTTCTCCTTTACATATATACATATGATAAAGTTTAATTTATAAATTAGGTACAGTAAGAGATTAACAAGAATAGCTAATAATAAATAGGACAATTATAACAATGTATTGTAATATAAAGTTATTTGAATGCAGTTTCTCTCTCCCTCCCCCTCACAAAATATCTTATTGAACTATACTACAAGTAACTGAAAGTGTGGATAAGGGGGAACTACTGTAATTGTTACATTTTCTGCAGTGTTGAACCTTTTAAAATATATATTTAATGTCCTCCTTTGTCTCTTTTAAGCTTTTTTTGATTTAAAGTCTGTTTAGTTACTATTTGCACGGAGTTATCTTTTTCTGTCCTTTCACTTTCAATATGTTTGTATCTTTGGATTTAAAGTGAGTCTCTTTACAGTATGTAGTTGGATCATGTTTTCTTAATCCATTCTGCCTGTCTGTTGTCTTTTGATTGGAAAGCTTAATCCATTTATGTTTAAAGTAATTACTGATGAGGAGGGCTTGTGTCATTTTGCTTTTTTATATATTCTTAATAGATTTCCTTGACCTTCATTTCTTTCTTTTGTGTTTAGTTAATTTTTTTTGTAATAAAATGTTTAAATTTATTTCTCATTTCCTTTTGGATATACTCTATAGCTATTTAATTTGAGATTATCCTGGAAAATACATTTAGTATCCTATAGTTATAACACTCTAATTTAAATTTATACCAGTTTAACTTCAACAACTTACAAAAACTCTGCTTCTTTACAGCTCCATTCTCACCCCTTTCAGTTGTTCAAATGTCATAAAATTACATCCTTATGTGTGCCCCAAACCTTAAAATAATAATTCCTTTAAATACATTAGACTCTTAAAATTATATAGAAAACAAAAAGTGTTATAAACCATTGTTACAGCAATATTAGCTTTTATAGTTGCCCATATATCGAGATCTTTATTTCTTTTTACAGCTTTGCATTACTGTCTAGTGTTCTTTCATTTCACTTTGCAGGTCTTAACAATTTCTTACAGGGTAGGTCTAGTGATAACAAACTCCTTCAGCTGTTTATCTGGGAATGTCTTAATTTCTCCCTCACTTTTGAAGGATATTTTTGCTGGACATTGGATTCTTGGTTGGTAGTTTTTTTTTTTTTTTTCTTTTAGCACTTTGAGTATATTGGCCCAATGACTTCTGTACTCCACCAAAGTGTTTGATGAAAAATTTGCTAATTATCTTACTGAAGGTCCTTCATATGTGATGAATCACTTTTCTTGCTTTCAAGATTCTGTCTTTGGCTTTTGAAAGTTTGAAAGTTATAATGTATCTCAGTGTGGGTCCCTTCCACTTCATATTCCTTGGAGTTCTTTGAGCTTTTTGGATGGTTATAATCCTGTCTTATATCACGTTTGGGAAGTTTTCAGCCATTAAATTTCTTAAATTTCTTCAAATATTCTCTATATTCCTTTCTTTTTCTTTTCCTTCTGGAACTTGTACAATGTGTGTATTGGTCTGCTTGATGATGTACCACAGGTCCCTTAAGGCTTTGTTCTCTTTTCTTCAATCTTTTTTCTTCCTGTTCCTCAGACTCGATAATTTTCATTATCCTGTTTTTCTTTAAGTTTGCTGATTATTCTTCCTCCTCAAATCTGCCTTTGAATCCCTCTGGTAAAATTTTTATTATAGTTATTGTACTTTGCAGCCCAGAATTTCTTTTAGGTTTCTTTTTAGGTTTTCTATCTCTTTATTGATATTTCCATAATGTTCATATATCATTTTATTCACTTTCTCCACATCTTTCCTTAGTTCTTTGGGCATCTTTGAGATGGTTGTTTTAAAGTCTTTGTCTAGGAGATCTGCCATCATGTCTTTTTCAGGGACAGTTTCTGTTGATTTACTCTTTTCCTTTGAATGGGTTGTATGTTCTGTTTCTTTGTATGTGTTGTGATTTTTTTATTGAAAACTGGACATTTGAATCTAATGATGTGGTAACTCTGGAAATCAGATTCTCCTTCTTTTTCAGGGTTTGCTTTTTTAAATTGCTATTGTTTTTTGTCTTTTTGGTTTGTTTTTGTTTTTTGATTGTTGAAGGCTCCCTTTGTGCCAAGGATCAGCCTAAGGTATAAACTTAAGGCCTTCTTAGGTCTTTTCTGAGCCTGCACCTTTCTCTAGGCATGCCTGATCACTTTCTAATTTTCCCCTTATGTGCATGTGGTTTTGAATTTTCTAGTCCTTGATATATTACTCCCAAAAGGGGAAGAAGAAAAAAATGAAGGTGGGTTAGGGGTTGCTGGCCGTTTAAGTTCCCTGGTAGTCACTTCAGCCTGAGGGGAAAGGGTTTGCAACATGTGAGGAGGTGTACCAGTAATCACCGCCCACCTCTTTGTCTGCACCTCTGTGATCAGAAGCAGCAACCAGCAATCAGAGCGCAGATCCCTACCTGATATTTGGAGGACAGGTTTTTTTTCTTTTTCTTCCTTTTTTTTGCCCTCCCTGGCTGCAGTAAACTGTGTGCATGCTGCTCCTGGAACGTGTGCACAACTGCCTGCCATGGGTCTTGGGCTGGGTGATGGCTAGTTGCCACTGGGCTAAGAGCTAAAATTGACTGAGATTAACTCCAGTTTACTGTCCCAGCCTTCCCCTGGAAGTTGCAAGGCTTTGATAGACTAAAGAATTCCAAAATAATTACTTTAGGCAGATTCTGCCAGTGAAGTTTTTGTCTAGGTAGGGAGACAGATTCTTGGTGCTTTCTGCTCTGCCATCTTCTCAGAATCTTCTCTTGCTCCTTTAATTTTTGTGATACTGTATATTTGCCTGATTTTTCCTTATTGTCCTTTCTGCTGCTTTGCATTCCAAAAGATTCTGTCCTTGACCCACTTCTTACTTTCTGAGAAATTTAATTCACCTAGAGCCTAGGCACTTTCAAATCATTTTATATAGATGATTTCCAACCCTTAACTCCTAGTTCTTACTTATCTTCCAAATTGTAGATCTATATTTTTGTCTGTCTGCTTACCATCTCACTTGTCTTGTGGTTATCTGAAGTGGCTTGTCAACCCAAACTCCTCTTGTTTCTTTGCCCACTTCTTTTATTAGATGTTTTTCCAGTTTGGTTAATTTTATTTTTTTTTTTGAGACAGAGTCTCACTCTCTTACCTGGGACGAGTGCCATGGCGTCAGCCTAGCTCACAGCAACCTCAAACTCCTGGGCTCAAGCAATCCTACTGCCTCAGCCTCCCAAGTAGCTGGGACTACAGGCATGAGCCACCACGCCCGGCTAATTTTTTTTCTATATTTAGTTGTTTGGCTAATTTCTTTGTATTTTTAGTAGAGACGGGGTCTCTCTCTTGCTCAGGCTGGTCTCGAATACCTGAGCTCAGAATGATCCGCCCACCTCGGCCTCCCAGAATGCTAGGATTACAGGCATGAGCCACTGCGCCCGGCCTCAGTTTGGTTATTAATAGCATCACTCACCATCCTCCTTTTTACCTCAGGTCTTAGTCTGCTTGGGCTGTCATTACAAAAATGCCATAGGCTGGGTGGCTTATAAACAACAGAAATTCATTTTTCACGGTCTGAAAGTGAAGGTGCTAACAGAAGCACTAAGAAAGACACTTGGACTCAAAATCTTGGAGATCTTTAATTTCCTTCACTCATTTGTCTAATCTTTCTGTTTTGCCTTCTTGGTATCTCCCCTCTTTCCCATAGTTCACCTATTTCATGTAGTTTTGTTTTTTTTACTGCTGCTATCTTACTTTAGCCTTCATTATGCCTTTGTTCATTATTTTATTTTAGTATTTAACATATTATATAATTTATCTATTTGTATATGTCTTCTCCTTGTTTGATTCCTCTATTTCTTTAAAGCCTAGCATAGTGTATAGAGTAGATAATCCAATGATGTTTATTGAGTGAAAACTGGTTAGTAACTTCTTTTTTTTTTTTTTTTGAGACAGAGTCTCACTTTGTTGCCCTGGCTAGAGTGAGTGCTGTGGCATCAGCCTAGCTCATAGCAACCTCACACTCCTGGGCTCAAGCAATCCTTCTGCCTCAGCCTCCTGAGTAGCTGGGACTACAGGCATGCGCCACCATGCCCGGCTAATTTTTTCTATATATTTTTAGCTGTCCAATTAATTTCTTTCTATTTTTGGTAGAGACGGGATCTTGCTCCTGCTCAGGCTGGTCTCGAACTCCTGAGCTCAGAA
>CAUYSK010021229.1:0-18887 GCA_963575035.1 Avahi laniger
GAGACAGAGTCTCGCTTTGTTGCCCGGGCTAGGGTGCCATGGCGTCAGCCTAGCTCACAGCAACCTCAAACTTCTGGGCTCAAGCGATCCTCCTGCCTCAGCCTCCCAAGTAGCTGGGACTACAGGCATGTGCCACCATGCCTGGCTAATTTTTTCTCTCTCTATATATTTTTAGTTATCCAGATCATTTATTTCTATTTTTTAGTAGAGACGGGGTCTTGCTTTTGCTCAGGCTGGTCTCGAACTCCTAACCTTGAGCGATCCACCCACCTCAGCCTCCCAGAGTGATAGGATTACAGGTGTGAGCCACCGTGCCCAGCCGGGTTTGAGTTTTTTTAAAAAAACAATTGTCTCTTGACTAAAGAGTTCGTGTGACTGTGACTCCAGGGGAATACTCATTACTTGTAAAACCAAGAAAGCTAAAAAGGAAAAATATTCATACAATACCTACAAAACCAGAAAGCTTAGTTCTTTTCATTTTTAAGAAAGCCCATTTATAAATCAAAAATATGCTCTAGTTTTAAATGATATTTTAGTAAATGACTCCAGGGTTAGAAAATCCCAATCCATTCAGAAGTAGCTAACGTTTCCGGGCACTGGAGCATCTCTCCATGAACAAGGTGGCCGTGCTCTCGAATTTACCTCGCCCGATGCAGTAGCTTGAAAATCTTGTGACCTCTTTGGTATATATCTTTGAGATGAAATCTTACCCAAGACAGAAATTCTGACTCTAGACATTTTTTGAATGTGCAAGTATATAAAACTCTAGTAATTCTGGGAATAATCCCATGATAGAATGATAGGAAGGGTGGCAGGAACTCAGTGCTGCCTTTTTCTCCTTAGGCGACGCGTCCAAGGAGGACATCGACACTGCTATGAAGTTAGGAGCCGGGTACCCCATGGGCCCATTTGAGCTTCTAGATTACGTTGGGCTGGATACCACAAAGTTCATCGTGGACGGTAGGAACTGGAATTCTTTCCTCTCTTTCTTTGAGTTGAGGTAGTTTCTCTGAGGTTTGAATTATAGTTTACAGAAATAATAAAGGGTCTTGCTTACAGAAATAATAAAGGATCTTAGCAAAAATCTTCCGAAGTCCTGCTTCCCTAGGTTGAAGATTCAGGTTAACAGATGGCAGGAGAGGAAGACTGTGACTGCCTAGTGTCTCTTAACAGGGTAACTTTTTTTTTTTTTTAACTTTCATTTTGGAATAATTATGGATTCATAAGAAGTTGCAAATATAGCACAGATATGTTCTATGTATCCTTCACCCGGTTTCCTGCAATGATTATGTGTTACATAACCATAGTGCGATGTTTAAAACCAGGAAATTGACATCGGTACACTCGTTTGATCACATGTATTGATTTGTGTAACCTCCACTGCAATCAAGATACACAACCATTTTTTTGAAATGTATCCATTTTAATGTAGTGGCTCTGAAGACAGGGTAAAAATAGTTGTTAAAATTGGACTACAAGTTGCATGTATCTCACTACTCTCAAGTTTCACAAAGCAATACTTACGTGTTTGGGAGAATCTGTAAGGGCTATAGCTGAAGCTTGAAAGTTTGAATTTTATGAGGTTGCAAAATACTAGTAGAGGAAATTCAGATTTTTAACATGTATTCTGAAAGTCAGCTGTGCCACTGAGAAGTCTAAGCAGCAAATCATTGGGTTCTGCCAGGGTTCTTGGACGTTTGGAAGAGATCGGACAAACAGGAGGGCCGTACGGGGCCAGGCGTAGAGCAGCACGGGTGGGTGGCAGCAACCCGCTGCCTTCCTGGAGCCTCTCTGTGGTGGCCTTACTGGCGTGGTGCCCGAGTCGCTCTCCCGCATCAGCGGAGGGACCCTCCCCCAAGCTGCGCCTCCAGACTTGCCCTGGGAACGCCAAGGTTTAAAGAAAACCCAGTGCTTCGTCCTAAGCCCTCTTCCTCCTCTCTATAGGGTGGCATGAACTAGATGTGAAGGACCCCAAGTTTCAGCCCAGCCCAGCCCTGAATAAGCTGGTGGCAGAGAAGAAGTTTGGCAAGAAGACTGGAGAAGGCTTTTACAAGTACAAATGATGTGCAGCTTGTCTGCCTCTGAGGAGAGCCCGGCGCCGCGGGAATGCCCTCCGGTCAGACGTCCCTCGCTCGGCACGGTCTGTGCGCTGCGCATTCTGATTGTGGTCTCCAGTAATTATTACGTTAGTTACAGTAACAGATTCCTCCACTGAGAACGAATTCCCTTTTTTAGTCATTTCTATGTATTTTCTAAAAAGCTTTACACCCTTGGTGCCTTAGAGCAAACGTTTCTTTTTAACCATGCCATTTTTGTAAAGAATTGCCTGGATTCGTTCCCTCATGCAGGGGAAAGTCCTTCCTCTGAGAGCGAGGGGCACGGTGGTCACGGTGCCGCGCAGGGGTGTCACGAGCCGCTGGCACGTGCGTGCTGTGTCTGAGTGCCGCTGCGGGCAGCGCCCGAGTCTTGCCTTTATGAGAACACTTGCTGCCCACAGCTTTGAGCCTTACCTGCGTTCTGGGCATGAGATGCTCTGTCTTTACTCAACTCGTCATTAAGACGCCGCTGCTGGGGTGCTGGGACTATCTCTGTGTGCTTGGTTTGTGGGAAGACGTCTGTCTTCACGGTCACTCAGATTCACCAATCTCAATGATTTCTGTCTCTCTCTTTTTTCCCCATGAGAAATCAGTGTTGAAAACAGCCTATAAATTTGACTCTAATAAAATACAATCTTTTAGTCTGTGAAAATTTGAATTGAAATAAATATGTATAATTTAAAATTGTAATATGCTTAAGTGACTATAAAAGTAAAAAGTTGATAATTTAGACAGCTATTTCCCATCTTCTTGGCCTACCGTTGTCTTCTAAAGTGGCAGTGTTGGGATGGGAAAGGCAGGAGAAGGCATTTGTATAAAACCTGCCTGTGGCTGTCCCCGCCAGATTTCTTGCCAGAAAGTAGCAGTAACAGCACAGAGAACAATTTTTAAGGAACATCTGTTTCTTCTTTGCCAACAGAGTGAAATAGTGTAACATAAGCTTCTTTTAATCATTGACTTGCGAAAGTGTCTTCCAAGATAGAATTTTGGAGTTGGAAAGACATCAGAAATCCTGAGGTCCAGTGGTCTCATTAGGAGACAGCTCAAGTGATGTGCCCAATGTCACCAGATATTTTGTAGCAGAGCCCAAATTAGAACTAGGTTTTGATGATAAAATTGAATAAAATAGCAAATTTGAAAATCTTAAGTCCCAGCTTTCAGACAGGACCGTCTCCAAAATGGGTGTTCTTTCTTGTTTGGCATCCTGGGTCACAGTTCTAATAATTTAGAGGTTTTTTTCTTCATTTCGTTTGATAAAAGGGAACTTACTAATTTTAAAAAATTTGAATCTATAGTTTAGTGGGAAAATAAGTAACTACATGCATTTTTACCACACATAAAACTGGTTCAGGACACCTTTAGTTTCTTTGAAAACGTTGGCTAAGGAGCAAGAGGAAGCCCCCGAGAGGCCACCACGGTTTCCACCACTAGAGGTGTCCCGTGGTCTGCCAGCTCCCCACCCCTCGCAGGCTGGCTCTCGACCTCTGTCCGGAGCCCTGGGCAAGGAGGGGGCTTCACTTCCTCACTCTCTGCCCAGAGTCGCCACAGGATGTGGGCCCCTGTCCTGGAAGTGCAGGGCTCTTCCTTGACCCCAGATTCTGTAAGACTCTAACCCAGCCTCGTGACTGTCGGCCTGCCAGGACGAGAGGATGGGGTCCTGCAGGCTTTCCGGCCGATGTGTTGAAATGCACTCTCCGCCTACCGAGCAGTCAAAAGGCTGACCTCTGAACATCCTTTTATCATTTCCAAAAAACTTTTCCATGCACCATGATCGGGACCAGGAAGGGATTTTGAACATCCTCCTCTTCTTAAGCGTGGTTATTGCCACTTTCCTGGTAAGAAATCTGGCGGTGACAGCCACAGGCAGGTTTTGTACAAATGCCTTCTCCCCGGACTCCAGGTTCTTGCACTCTCCGTGAGCACAGCCGCTTCCCAGGGAAGAGCTCTGTGGTGAGCAGGAAGGTCTCCTCAGTCTCCAAACGCAGGCCAGCTGCAGCTGCGTGCCTCGGCCTGTGGGTGGACACCCAGGTTAGGGAGGAGCCCCGGCGCCTCACGTTCTCCTCCACTGTCCCGGCAGCTCTCGTGGGAGGGAGGCGAGTCCAGGCAGCGCGCGGGGCGGCTCCTCTGCAGGGTTCTCCTCACCCCCAGCCTCGCCCCTCCACTTGAGAGTAACGACCAGGTTTTATGTCAAGAGGATATTTTATTTTTTTCTCTCTCCTCTCCTTCCTCTTAGTGATATTTTTATTCCTACAATAGAAGTGAAAATTGGAGATTAAAAAGAAAACCACACAACTGGTAAAATGTTGAAAAAGACAAAGTGAGCCTCTGAGTATAGCCATCAGCCAGACTTCAGTTTTGTTCAGTAAAGTGGTGTTCTCTGAAGGATGGTTTTAATGCTTACGAAGATGTCTTTGTAAAATAAAATCATGGCTCCTTAATGTTCAGAAGATTCACTGCTAATAACAGTTTCTCAGGGGAAAATGGTTGGTTAACTTCTTCCGACGTCAGCTGTGAGGTGTATTTCCAGTTGGGGAAACTGGTAAATGGGGCAGCCTGGGGTTAGGGTAGAACCAGGCCTTGGAACTGGGAACCTATGGTATACAAATAAAACCCATATCGTATACCTGTGGTTATGAAATGATTCTCCACTGGCTTCTGCTAAACCGTAAGTTTTTTGGACTAACACAGCAGCTTTCAGAAACCCATTTGTGAGTTAACCCTTTATCACTGCAGAGGGGACAACTGGTGTGTTAGTCACGGCTCATACAACAACATATGCTAATTAGGGTTTCTCTCTTGGCTATGCTGTTCACACATTTGAAACAAGCTTTGGTCTTGTCCCACCTTGATTTTAATCCCCTTAACATTTCAGCCTAAGAAACCGATTAAGTCTACCAAAAATACAAGGTGTGGCTATAATTTTATGAGACTAATTTTCTTGTAAGCAGGCATTGATGCTACATAAATAGTAATCTAAAACATGCTTTGAACAATGAAGTCATTGCTGTACTTTCCAGACTATACTTTCAAAGAAGCCATTTGATTGTGTAAATTCTATTTTTTAAATCGGTCTCAATGTTTCATACTCAAGTTTTGTGTCAGTTTTAGCAGTTTTTTTTCTTAGCTACTGTTTTGAAAATAGCAGAACAAAGTTTAACTCCTGAAAGTGAACTCCGTCATTGATGCTAATTCTAGTCAATGTTTTATAAATAAATCGCCAGCTATAGCTGCTGCAGGATTAATCAATAAAACTAAAAGCATGGGCTTTGGTATTAAACAGACTTGGGTTCTAGTTCTCAGCTCCGCTCTCTTTAACTATATAACCTAGAGAAGTTATTTTTTTTTCTGGACATACCTGGTAAAATGGGGATAAGGATGGAACCCTTATCCCGTACAGTTAGAAAAAATGTATTGAAGGAGTGTGATTATTGCTTCTTCATACAAGTTTACTGTGACCCACAACGCCGCTGATGATAAACAACTTTAGCGTTGTTTCTGCAACAAAAGCAAGTAACAGCCAGTTTTCACTTGAGTTCTCACGTTTTATTATAAATTATATGACTACAGTTTTCAGCGTAGGTTGATTCATGCTAATGTGTATTTTAAACAGCTGCTCTTGGTACATCCTTTCCTCTCCCATCTTCCCTGAGCCACGTCGGGCTGCAGAGCAAGATCATGGAAGTTTTCCCACTGGAGAGTTGCAGAAGTTTAGAACAGCAACTTCCAGAATGATATCCACTAAATGACAGGCAAGAGAACCATGGCCTTCTTTCCACAATACCTCTGTAATAAATGGCATTTTGAATATATGCGTTAGCATTAAGATGCTTAACTGTAGTTAAATTTTACAGTTGCTATTAAAAAGCAGTCAGAATTTTCATGTGTATGTATCATCCTCAGAAGTTAGGTTTCATGGGACAGCTCTTAAAATTCCCTAGCCTTCCTTGTATGGAAGATAACATTCTGTGGCAGAAGGTAGTAAATGTAATTTGTTAAACAACTACTACATCATGTGGAATTTAAGTTTCTCTTTTCTGTCAGAACCATATGTTACTCTCATGACTTTCTTCTTTAAAAGGAAAACCACACAGACATCTCGTTCTTGCTCATGGGTCCTTCATTAGAGGTTTCCATATTGTTGCAGACTCAGATCAGACAACAGAGGAAAAAGTTATTGTACTTAGGAGAGCTGTAGTCACGAAGCAGTGGGAAGGCCCCTTCCAGCCAAACAGGTAGTTGCCAGCAAACCTAGCAACCAAACAGAAACCAGCAGGAAAACGCCCTTTCGTACGGACCAGCACGCCAGCTGTGACCTCAGAGAAGGCTTGGCTCCCGGACAGAAGGCTGACCCGTCCTCCTCACTTCAGCTCCGAGTTTGCTGCAGGTGAGGAAGCCAGATCCTCCAAGCTCAAACAGAAGTGGCTGGAGGAGTGTCCCTCTCGACACAGACACTCCCTTTGGTCCCTGTCTCTGGGGAGACACCTGACTGCCCTTCCCTAGAGCTGCTGCCTGCGGAAAGCAAGATGTTGGCAGGATGGGCCAGGATGAGCACCGTGACATCAGAGTTACCTGGGAAAAATTATTCTGGGAGAAATATAGAAAACTAGCCGGGGACCAAGTCTGTGGAAGGAACAACTGGCGTGGGGGAGTCCAAATAATCCATTGCTCTCAACATTGTTTATTCATTTTTTTGGTAGGTCATACAATTCTAGAGGAGGAACCAAGAGAGACAAGCGAGTGGGCTGCGGCCAAGCTGTGAGTCTCAGGTACATGTCCTTTGTTGCCTTGGTAACAGACTTTTAATTGCTAAGATCCAGAACAGCCAATCAGTGTGTTGCTATCCTCTTTTTTTTCCTCTCCAAAAAGCAACACCCCACTGTCACCTCCTATATCATTTTATTGGATTTTCTGTGTCACTCCTGAAAAGATCGTGGTGGCAGCTTTACACTGCTTCACCTGTGTGGTTTGTGTACATTAAGAAAACTCAGAGATAATTTTCAAATGAAGTTCTGGCCAGGGCTGAATAGGAAAACTTTATAACCAGTAGGTCCCCTGAACATAACAACTTTTTTTTTCCTGGTTCAAGTTTAGGACTAAACGAAGAAGAACTGTAGACATTCCAGAGGATAGTCATGAAAATGATTAAAGAACTGATGATGAAAGGTTCAAGGAAGTGGGATTACTTAGCCTGGAGAAGAGAAATTTGAGGGGTGATTTAACGGCAGTCTTCAAGTACTGCGGAGGGTTATTACAAGTATGGTAGCCAGCTGTTCCCCAGCTGTGTTGAACGTTACAAGAGGGAAACAACTAGAATTTCAACAGGAGAGATGTAAGTTAGACCAGTGATATCAATGGTTCTCAAACTAATTCAAGGGATAGAAAACCATTGTGGAAGACCATGAAATGCTGATGTTTTAAACTTAAAAATGTATAGTTTTTGCTAAATCAGATACCAACGTACGTACTAGTATAACAAAAGCTTGAGGTAAAGTTATGGAATGCAAACTCAAGAATGGGAAAATGTAGGCTCTGGGGAGATGGGCAGAGGTTAAGACCTTTGTTCACCACTGGGACTCATGATTTGGGGAGCACAGTCTGAGAACCAGTGAGCTATGAAGAGGGGTGGTAACCGCAAACTTGCAGGCTGGGGCCCACGAGGATCGTGGGGTGCTTGGGAGAGGAGAGGGTCACTCCCATCAGATTCCTGGGGACCTTCTTTCCTTTGACCCTGCTTTATATCTACACCTGGAGGCGGCAGCCCAAACTGCACGAGTAGTTTTGAGGGTCGCATGCCTGGGAGGTGCACCAGGCGCTGTCCTGTCCCCAGAGGAGGCTGCGCCCGCAGCGCCCCTAACACGGCTCCTGTCTGCAAAGCAGCTCTGGCTGGTGGGGTAAATTCATCAGCAACTTCACTCTTAATCAAATGACACTTTTTTTTTTCCAATGTTTTATTACAAAGCTTCTTTTAAAAAATGCTCAGCACATTAACTCAAACTGGAATGACAAATGTTAGATGAGAGTTTTGGGCAAAGGCTGTGCCTTGCTGTTTAAAAAAATGGGTACATCGATGCTCATTTTAACAACTGGCGTAAAATCCCACTAATTGGCTAATAAAAACAGATACAAATACAGAACATTTAAAGTAATAACGATTCAAGTGCTGGGCTTTTTACAACAAGGGGGGGGTGAGAAGGAAAGAAAAGAAAATTCACTGCAAACTGGTCTGCTGAATGCATCTGTTAATGTTACTGTTTGAAAAAAAGTGAAATAGAACTGCCCATTGCTACCGACAGAGTGGATGTGGCCATTGCATTTGCTTGGCGCTCTCAGCTTGCAGGGAGGGGGAGAAGCCACTGTTGGTTACAGGCAGTTCAGAGAGAAGCTACTTGATTGGACAAGCTGTCTCCCAGAAAGAAAAGGCTTCTTTTCATTTCTATTTCAAACTTTTCCAGACCTTTGAATTTTGTTTAAAAGCTCATAGCTAGCAAAATATACAAGAAAATTAAAACAAAAAAAAATTCAAGTTTAAAAAAAGCAAACGTAAGATTGATCCTTTTGCACTGTTAAATAAAAGCTTTAAGAGAAAGGAAGAAAAAAAAAAATGAAGACAAAGAGGGAACTCCTCCGCTGGGGTGCTGGCTCCAGTTGCACGTGGCGGGCGAACGCGGCCAAGTCACTGTCCTTGCCGGAAGGTGACAGGTGTGGATGCGGGAGGCTCTGGGAAGTGCGCACAGATGAGGGGCCCGAAGCTGCACAGCTGACCCGGGGTCTGCTAGCATTCTCCTGGGCTTTTTAATTTCCTTTTGAAAACCCTTTCTATGCTGTATTTTGGAACTCGGCTCTTGCAGTAGACGGAAGGGGGTTTGGCAGTGATTGTCTTTGTGGATCAGTGTCTGTAGCGGTGACCTCAGGGCAGAGCTGGTGTCCGTGTTCCTTTGGGTTTCAGCAAGCTTCCATCTCCAGCAGAGGTCCCGGGGTCGCCGCCTTGGCTTTGCATGTCGGGAATGAGCTTCGTTTTCCACCTCAGGAAGGAACAAAGGACATGCCATTAATGTGAATTTGCCACAGGCCTTTAAAAGACCGTAAGCTCTATTTCACGCAGCACAGGCCTTACGACCTCTGCCTTTATTAACCCATTTTGTTGATTTGGGAACAGCTAAAATGAATTGGCCGGTGGTAGCCAAAATGCTCAAAATACGGTACAGAGTTAAGTATAATGCATTGAAATTTTCACCGCGGTTCCACGCATATATATGTACAGAGTTACAATGTAAAGTGTATTTAAAACTTCAGGTCATGGTAAAAAAAAAAGACATGGTTGAAAAACACCTGTAGGAAATGGCCAGATGGGAAAGTGGACAACAGGCAGATCGGGGGAAGACTTATTATTGTGGGGTGGTTTGGTGTCTTCAGTCTACTGCAAGTCTAAGACGCAGTGCGCCGCCAGCTCCCGTGACAAGCGCCAACACAACTGACGTGCTCTGTTCCCTCGTGTTCACAGCCAAAGGTATATAAGCCTCTCCATTTGCACTTAAGACTTTATAAATTCTCAAGATTTTTTTTCCTTTCTATCAACCTGGATCTCTTAGCAAGTATTTTGAAGTACTTGTTGCTTGATATTGGTGATAATGATTTTCAAAAAGAGGAACCCCCAAATCCCCAAACCTTTAATGATCTGAGATTTTGAAAGTGATTAAGAACAAAATGCAACAAGATGAGACAAAGATGGGAGCAAAGTAAAAGCTCTGCAAAGTTCCCTCCCTCCAGAGAGCACCTGCCTCCGCCGCTTTGAACTTGGACTGCTGCTTTCCTTCACGGCAGAGATGCCGGAAGCACCCTCCCTACCTGGTCCCTCGGCGGCCTCGCTCGAGTCCCAACTCTCTGTGCCTGTGGTAGCCTTGTTAGAAGCAGATGTTGCCTTTTAAAAACTAATTCTAAATCCTGGATTCCCTCATGCTTTTCAGCAAGTAGAAATAGAAAGAAAAGGAAGCTTTGACACAAGTGAATGATGAAAACGAAACTCTAGATGGTAAGTTACGGTTTGGCTTATACATTTCAGGGGCTTTTACAAAGTGCGTGGCACACGGAGCTCTGTGAGCACGTCAGCCGGGGTCGTCACTGCGACTGCTACCGATGCTGTCCCTGAGAATGACTGATCTGAACTGTGAAGAAACCATTTGTATGCGTAGCTGAACAGAAAAAGCCACCAATAAGCAAACACAAAACGGGAGGAAATCAGCCCCACGGTGTTTTCAACTGCGATGGTCTTCAACGATAATTCCAATTCCTATTCTGCAAAATTAACCCTTCCCTGTTTAACAGGAAACCCATGGTACAGCGTTGTGGGGCACTGATCCTTAACACGGGCATCAGAGTGACAGAGGACAGAGCAGGGCCCCGGGCATGGCTGGTGGGGGCACACCACAGATTTTCAAAGGTCGGGTCCAGGGTGCTCTTCCCGGGAAGGTTTCCCTCTCATTCGGACGGGAAACACTCGGCTTCCTAAGGAAGCCTGGCTGTGAGGTCCTCGGCTGGCAGCCTGAGGGGTACCACCCGTCCCTCTTGTGGGATCCGTCCCCACCCCAGTACAGGAGCCCCTGAAGTAGCGAGGCACAGTTTCTGTGACCCTGCCGGCCCCCACGCCCGAGCAGGCTGACGCCGGCTCTATAGTGCTTCTGCTCGGTCTCCCCGCACCCTCCCTGCCTCCCGTCCTGAGCTGAGCACGCGGATGACATAATCACTCAGACAGACACGGGCAGCCTTCTCCCTCAAGGACGCTGTGGCACTTGCCTGGGAAGGATCTCTCCGTCTCCTATAGGCCAGGGACTGCTACAGCCTCACATTTTCCCACCCCTCAGCCATCATCCACGGCGTCACCTCGGAGCGCCTCTGCAGAACTGGTCACCTAGAAAGCAGCTGTCCCCTCCAGGGATGCTTTCCTACCGGTGTAACTAGTGTTTTTAAAAATGGAAAGAAATCCCCTTGCTGGTGGCGCTTTTAAAATACAGGGTTGACCAAGTCTTACCTCCAAAGGGGAGAAACGGAGGCCTTGCAGTGTGGCTTTGCAGATATAAAACAGGTCCCATCCAGATTCTTTTCAAGAAACCACAGGCATGAGGCTCCGGCGACTGGAGCCTTCCCACATCTGACGCTTCGCAGGGGGGCTGCGGCTGAAGCGGGGCCAGGCGAGCCCCGGCACGGCCCGCCCGCCCGCCCGAGCTGTCTGCACAATCAAAGCCGGCAATTACCGCGGACTGCGGCCGGCTTCAAAGGGGGCGGCCGCCCCGTCTCACATGGGCTGGGGCTCCGCCACCAGCGGCCACCACGCGGACCATTTGTACAGTGGGTGCCCAGTCCAACCAAACCCTGACGCTCTCCTGGACCAGATTCCAGTCCTGACAAACAGAACCAGGAATCCAGACGGACACAGTGACTTACTAGGAGCCCGAGCGATACAGGGGAATCTAGAGACTGCGAGAGGGCCCGGTCCTGGGCGATGAGCAGCCCGCCGGAGCCACCAGGGAGGATGGGCCTCGGAGAAGCGAAGAAAGGAAAAAGGCCAAAGAAATGTAAAATTCCACCAAAGGCTGAGTGCCTGGCCAGCCCCTTCGCCCGGCTGTCCTGTGGCAGGACGGGCCAAGGAACCAAGCCTGGCGGTGACCCCTGCGCTGGGGGCGCCGCCGTCAGTGCGGGCTCAGGGCGCGGTCAGGCGGCCCCAGCGCTTCAGCCCAGGCAGGGGCGGCGAAGCTGGTCTCCGGAACGACACCTCCCCCACTGTGTGGTGCCACCGCCTTGCTCAGAACTGTACGGAAGCAAAAGTGAGCTGGACAGCAGAGCCTTCTTCCTCATCCTCACACCCTCCTCCCAGATGCTGCAAGGAACAGGAGCCTAACAGTGGTTTCAGGTATGACATTAAATTGACGAGAAGATACCAGTGATTAGTTTTGTGGGAGGTGGACGGAGACACAGATTTTTAGGCAAAAGCAGCCCGACGATAGCACCACACACCTCATGCTCACTGCCTGCGTTTTTCTGCCTCCAGGGAAAACTGACAGAAACCTGTTATTTTAGGGTGTGACCTCTTCTGTTACACGATGTCATGTGTGTGCGAAGGAAGAGAAGAACAGACTTCTAGAGCCGGAAGCAAACACGACGGAGCTGGTTTAACCCTGTTTTAGCAAGACGGAGGCAGCTAGCCATAAAATGACTGGCCCGAGGTGACCCCTAGAGAGTCGTGGGGCAGGGCTGTCCCCCGGACCTTCTGGCACCACAGGAGGGACCGGCCGGTTGACTCCGAGGTGGCCTCGTCTGTTCCTGACCCCTCACCAGCTTCTCTCAAAGACACAGTCTGTCGAGCCCTGTGGTGCCGGGCACTGGGACACGGACTTCACGCGTGCAGTTCCGTGCAATAGCACGATGGCTCCGCGTGCTATTTTTCAGACAAGGAAATTAAGGATGCGTGAGGTTAAATAACTTGTCCCAAATCACCCAACCGACAGGTGGCAGAATGAGCTCCTATTACACACTCTCTCCTCCATCCCTCGGAGCTAAGTTTTCTTCATTTTCCTCTCTCCTTCCTACCTTCCATCTGTCCATCCCCAGGCAACAGCACCTTTACCCTGGTGGAGCAGGTCTGACCTAGAACACTGCAGCCACTCCAAGGCATCATGCTCGGTTTGGTTCTCTTTATCATCCTGCTTTCAAACACATAAAGTAACCCTGAAATTTAAATCTCCTCTGAGACTGGAACTATAACCTACGAAAGCTGCTTCTGCTCCTTGGCAGTAAACATCACCCAGTATTTGAGAAAAAGGAAAAATAAAAACGTGGTTAAGAAGGTAAACACTGCGTTTTGTTTCTGCAGCTGAACTAGTCCTTAGTCCCAGCTCTCAAGACTAGTCAGTCCCCTAACCGCAAAGCTGTGAAGCAAAAAGACTCCCGGAAGCTGGTGGCGGGGAGGAGGGGGGTCGCTCACCCTGTCCTTGGGTTCAGGAGATCCCAAGGCAAGGCCGGCTGGGTCTGCGCAGCTCCCTCCCCGGCAGTTACTCCCACGGAGTCACGATCAGTTACACCCGACTTTGACACAGGCCTGCCACTATTACACCAGGGGGTTTTCTGCAGCTATTGGATTCTCTTCCTGATCATCCGGCCCCTTGTGTCTCTTTTGTGAGGACACACATCCCGGCAGCAGGCTGGGCCCTCTAGGTCCCCACTACTGCTAGAAACGCTGGAGAAACATTCGCGAGCAAAGTTTTGAAGAAGAGCCTCCAAAGGCCGCTTCAGTTCTGTAAACTGAAGAGCCACATGGAGGACGGTGACTAGCTGGGTACCCAACGCATCCACCCACCTCCGAATTCTCCACCATCCACATTGCTCTCACCTTAACACACGTTCCTCACGCTACAGAGGCCGACTTCGCCTTCTAAAAACGAGGCAACAGGGGCAGTGCACACTTTCGCCCTCCTTTTCAAACCACTGTTTCCACGGTTATCGGGCATTTGTGTGTCTGGTTGAGTGTGCACAGGTTAGAGGGCGGCTCCGAGGACAGACGGTCCTGGGTGGCTTTGATCCCAGCTCCATCAGTTACTACCGAACCCCAGTTTCCTCCTCTGTAAAGTGGAGATAATAAGCCTCTATACCTCTCCACGTGCGTGGAGGGGACGGCAGCGGATGTATGTGCAGAGCTGGGCAGGCGCCCGCCTGGCGCTCCCAGTGGGCACAGTGACCGAGAGCCACTGCGGGGGACCGAGACTGGGGTTCGAGATGGTCCTGCGAACCTGGTGCTGCTCACCTGCTGCCCGACCCCTGGACGGGGCCACCGCAGCATTCAGGGAGATAGCTCGGGCAGAGGCACTGGCTAGAGAACCTGGGGTGTGGCATGTGGTCCATAAATGACAGTCCCATTTCTGCTGTTCCAGCTTCACACGTCACGTGTGGGGTAGCGAGATTCATTCTATGTACATCTAACTTCTGGCAGAAAAGTAAGACCAGTGGAGTACTCTGCAAAATAATTAGCATCTCTCTGAAACAAAGTCTGCAAGAACACAACCGTAATACCAAGAGGACAACAGGAAAAAGTATGTTATATTCAGAGAATGTACCTAAAAATTTAGAAAATTTCAGGCTACGTATGAATTAAACGTGAAGCAAAAACGTGAGTTTTGTTCAACTGAAATGCTCTCAACGTTTCTCTCACCTCGTCAGAAGAACGAAGCGGCTTTGCTGGGGCTCACCCACGGCATCGGCAGGTCTCTTCACTCACCTGGGTCTCAGACACCTGCTGCGCCAGTTACGAGGAACACAGATGAGGAAAAGGGAGTCCCCAAGCCTCGAGGCGTCACCGGAGTGCCATGAAACTAAGGCACACTTCACCCCTCCTTCCTAGAGCCCCCCGAGACCCCATCCAACTTTTAATTTATGTCTTATTCAATTAAACGTCACTTTTCTGGCTCCTGAATCCACACAGCAGAAGACAGACATTACTTTGGGGAAGAGGGACAGTCCCAAGCAGCAAAGGAAGACACATGCACGAAAATGATAAAAAGCAGTTTCTTAAAATTCCACATTATCTGGGGTCATTTAGAAAAGCGCAAACCACCGTGCTCCTTGTAGCTTACGCTACAGGGTCTATGCGCTATGGAATGACGGCGTGAGGTATTGAGAAACATTTCAGTGAAGTTCACTGTACTCTGGGGAAGACAGAGCTGCATCCAAGTGTTTTTTAAATTTACGTATTTTGACACAGATGTAAACCTCGTTCTTTGGGAATGCCATTGTCCAGAAGGGCTCATTTCCACACATAGCTCAGTGATAAAAAACATTAAACAAAGTTTGTCCAAAATAATTTATCTAACAAGCTATTTTAGTGCATTGATCTTAATTCAACTCCATGGTCTTTCATGAACAATACCAAACAGGAAGCCTCTCTTGAGGGTCTGACGAGCCTCACGTCCTTCTACCCCTCTCCTAGTCCTCTGTTAACGGCCTCCGAGTCCACTTCTCTAGTTCTGCTTCTCAAGGCAATGGGCACAGTTCTAGCTCTTGTGATTATGAAGGAGAGAAAAGAGAATCAACGGAAAGGATAACGCAACGGACGTCGTAAAGGCTTTCCCCACCCGTGTGAACCTCTCCCGGTTTCTTCCTGAAGGCCCAGCGGTCCGATGACACCCCCGTCTCGCTACCGCACAAGCCCCGACCACTGCTCCTTGGTGGACGCCTGTTGACCTGCTGCCTCTCCCCCCAACTCTCCCAGCTGTGACCCGCCGAGGCCAGAGAAGCCAGCCCCTGACTGCCCATGTTGTACGACTGACCTTCTCCTCTGGCCACAGCTGATGATGGGTTGGGGTAGGAGTTTCACCCAAGCAGGCTAACCAGAGTTCCTTCACGGAATTTCAAAGAATCATCCTCTCTTTGAGAAACTGATAACGGAACGACACGAAAGCTTAGGAGCTCTGGACGTGTAGCTCAAAGAACTGAGGATGTCGATCTGCAGGGGGCTGTTGGAAGTGATTTCTGGGAAGGGCAGATCTAAGAGGCAAGAAAAGCATCTGGACAGCTTTCCAAGGGCATCTTCTAGCACTTTCCTTGGCCCAACTGCACTACTGTCCTTGGGTTCACGAGATGCTCCTGTATGTTACAAATACATGTCCCTCTCCTCAAGCTAGCATGGGTTGCTTCCTGCACTGGTGGCACAAAGGCTCCCATGAGTGCACCCAAGGGTCCTGGTCAGCATTTGGAAACCTGCAGTTCCCACGCTACTTGGTCTAGCCACACGGTGCCACTGTGCTGCCGTCTCAGCGTAAGACCTCGTGAACTCCCCGCAAGGTCTCTACTCGTCTGCCACGGGCCCGGCAGGGACCTGCGGACACAAGCATCGTGAGAGGAGGAGGGGAGACGCAGGGAGGCCGTCTCCAGACTGGAGCATTCCCAGAGAAGGGGCCGTGTGGGAGCCTTTCCAGGCCACCGAGACCTCTGTCCCCTAGGCAGAGTGAACTGGCCACCCCAGGCAAGACAAATGGCAAGCCAGCAGTCGCTTCCTTGGCATCTTACCGCTGTGGTAAAATGGCAACACGGGGTCCCCCACCAGGCTGGCCGCCATGCTGAGAACCCTTGTAGGCCGAGCGTGGGATCAGTGCTGAGCAAGGGTCAGATGCTGTCCCAGGAGGTTCCCCATGGGCCCAAGGGGGGCTGCACAGCCACGTGTTGCCATGGCTGCGGTGTGACGCCAGTTCTCCGGAATCTGACAGCCCCCAGCCCCAGACTTGGGCTCCCTTCCTAGCGTTCCGAATGCCAGTGGGTCTTCTGCTTATTTAGTATTAATTCTAGAGCAGGTGCTTTCTAAGTTATGATACAAAAAGATGAAGAATGGAAAATGGGATGTCATTTTTTTAAATTTTCTAGTTGTCAAAGCGTTGATTTTCACTTGGAGACTTTGGACAAAAGCCTTACGATTTCTCCAGTTGCCTGTGACCTTCTTTTAATTTTATTATTTTTTAAGAGCTTGGTTTTGTTTTCTAACTCAGCATGTCAACCTAGAAGCTTACAGATAATGTCGGCGACCACATCTGCACTTGTGGAAAAGAATTCAGAGCAAACATCAGGCAAAAGTGTCAGACTTGCCAGGATGAGCTTCAGAAATTATAAGAAAATAAATGATTTCCCCCAGCTAGACCCGTGAACGTATTTAGAACACTCCGGGCCGAGTCTTGGGCTTCAGGCAGGGCTGCAGCTCAGGGCTGCCGTCTCCCTTCCCCCTCTGCAGCTGCGCAGCTCCGCAGGGCGGCCCCGAGGACATGGAGCCCCGAGCTGCCCAGCCTTACGTGCCTCATCAGGCTCTCAAACACCACCATCAACCAAAACACCAGAAACGCTTCTTTCTACGATGTGAAGCCAAGCATGACACGATTAACTTCTGCATCCTGTGCTGTGCCTAATTAGCAGTGACCCCTCCCACACATCTCTTGGCCCCAGAGAAATAAAGGTGAACTTTTTATTTCGTAAAAAACACATTTTAATTTTTCATTTAGTTCAGCAAGCCCACGAGATAAAGATTATGCCAGATCGAAAAACACAGTGTGGGTGAGCGTGTCTGTGTCTAGATCTGTCTACCTCCTAAAAGTAGCTTGTTTAAACTAACTCTTTGATGTTATATAATCAAAGGAAATACTACATAATGAAATATCTAAAAACATCTTTTCAATCTATTAATATATGATTTTGAAATGGTGGGCTTTTTGTATTTGTTTTGCTTGTATTTGTATTTGTCCAGAAACCCGCAGAGCAGAGGCGGCGCTGTTAGGAGCCACGGCCACGCTGGGGGGGGGGGAAGGCTGGGCGGGTGGCCCGCGCAGGATCCGAGAACAGCCGCGTCGCACACACGTCACTTCAGGACCACGCGTGTGCGCTGCAGTCACACAGAACCACTCCGACTCTAGCAAGTTAGTAGCTAAAACAGCCCTGCGTCCCCGTGACAACCTCGGGAGGCAGCGCAGGCCGCAGGAGCAAAGCCGCGGAAAGCTGGACTCGAGGGAGCGGCGGGTGGGGATCCCAGAGGCCTCTGCGCCCAGTCCTGTCACTCACGCCGGAGAAACCAGAGGCCCAGGGGCCGTCGGCGACCTGCCCCGGTCTGTGCAGTTTGCACGGGGCTGATCTGAGAGACCGGGGCCTCGCTCCAACACACCGCTGTGTCCCCGTCATTTCTCTGCCACTGCTCTGCTCCACGACAGAACGCCCTGCATTCCTCAGGGATGACGGTGGTCACTTCTGAGAGTCACCTCCTCAGAGGCGCCTTTCCGGACCCCGCAACCTCAAGCAGACCCCGGGTCACCTGCTTCATTCTTATTCCAGCACTCTCTCCTGCTCATTTGTTGTAAACTTCTCGCAGCAGCACTGTGAGCGCCGTGGGCGCGGGACCTCCCTTCTCAGCCCACGCTGCGCCCGAGTCTACACCTCCACCTGGCGTTCGCGAGGTGCTCAATAAACACCGACTAAGCAGGTCACGCACACAGCGGTTTCCGAACTCCCAGAGCAAAGGGGCAGGGGCACAACGGGAGTGTCATCGGCCCTGGCGGCCTGAAGTCTTCCTGAACGCGAGTCTGCGCTCCTCTCTGCTCCGTGATTCTCGTCCGAGGACGGCCAGTTCCGCTCTCCAAACCGGGGGGTGTGGGGACAGGAGCTTCAGGGGCCACACGGCTGATCGGAGGAGGGGAGGGGAGGGTGCAACAGAGACGCGCGACCAGCTGGAGCCTCGCGCAGGGCTGGTGTCTCGACGAGAACGGCGGTTGGGGGAGGACGGTTTCGTTTTTTCTTAACCGTTAGAAAAAGTAAGCGACCCAGCCTCATCTTTTACATCTAAAATAATGTTAATTGCGGAGAACATCCAACTGCATACCAAACTATGAAGTACAGAAATGCATTTTTGCGTGACTTTTAACAGAAATAATTACCTTTAAAGATTTTGGTGCCAACAGAAGAGGACTGAATCCACCCACAAGTGCCGGCCCTTAGCGCCTGCACTTCTGGGGCTTTCGGTTAAGAGGCAGAACGTGGGCCGGGAGCGGTGGCTCACGCCTGTCATCCTAGCACTCTGGGAGGCCGAGGCAGGAGGATCGCCTGAGCTCAGGAGTTCGAAACCAGCCTGAGCAAAAGCGAGACCCCATCTCTACTAAAAATAGAAAATAAATTAATCGGATAACTAAAAATATATAGAAAAAATTAGCCGGGCATGGTGGCACATGCCTATAGTCCCAGCTACTCGGGAGGCTGAGGCAGGAGGATCGCTTGAGCCCAGGA